>JAGDQP010021754.1:0-26481 GCA_022664845.1 Lepisma saccharinum | reverse complement strand
TTTGCCTGATGTGACTATGTGACTATGTGAAAATTCCTGGAAAAAACATGTCAGGAAGATCGGCCGCTGGGGTTGAATCCACGACCTCCAGAATGCAAAGACAACTCCCTAACGCTTTTCTAAACTGTATGTTACTGACGGTCCTTCATTTCTTCTGTTTCGATTGACACCCTTAGAACTAAGTTAAAAGCACACAAAAACATCCAGGTCGGTATTCGAACCCAAAATGTTGGAGTCGCTGTTCTAACGCCTCAGATCACACGGCTTCCTCCGTCGGCAAACGACTGAGCTACGGCCGCTCGGTCAGAAGTTTTAGAAGTTGTGTGGTATGGCACTATTGGATTATTATGTATATAAACCACTTGTACAAATTGCTACCTAAATTATTTCACTGTTACGAAATGTTTTCATCATTTTTGGACGAAAATTGTCCAACGGTCATTTTCTTTGAATCTCAGTATACACCAGCTTAATTTTCATGAAGCAAATTTTATTAAAATTTTACGTTAACGGACATCTTAGCATCCAAAGATACACCTTATATTTTCTTTCTTTCACTAACACGAGGTAGAAGAAGTAATGGTAAGGTTCTCGCCTTAATTCAGAGAACAATACATGCATTTCCTTGATATAACTTAGGCAAGCCAAGGTAAATCTCACTCAGGATCGTTCACAAGAGCTGAGACGGCGCGGTCATCGCTCGGTTGGTAGAGCGTTAGTTTAGCAATCATAATGTTCTGGGAACGATCCCAGCGGCCGCCCATCCTAAATTTGGGTTTTCCAGGGGGATTTTCTTAGCCACATCAACCGATCAAATGCCGGAATGGTACCTATACACTAGACCCTGGCTGACTACCTTCTAATATTCTCTCCCCCACCTATCCTGGTCTGAGCCTGAGATACCCAAAGGTCATAAACAAGATTCCAAACTAAATTCACAAGAGTTGGGTCACAGGTCAAACCAGGGAGTAAAATTATTGATTTCATTTGTTTTGATGTAATACGTATTTGCACAAAAACAGACCAGCCATTTTCACCGGAATTTGTAAAGAAGTTCTGGAATTCAGCTACCTGAGGGCAAAATACGGTGAGTGGGGAGAAGCTGCTTCCATGACATGTCCATCCATTGCATGTTGGTCTTTGGACCCGTACCTAGGCTTGCATTCAAATCCTAGTGTGGTCGGGATCCCACGTTAAATGTAGATCCTGTCCTTAGAACCTAAGTGCTCAATTGGGACGAAGATCACTACACAGAAACAACACAGCTATTCATTGGAGCGTCAACGTTGCGGTTCGCATCACAGCCAGTTGAAGCCAGAGATATCGGTCCTATTTTTAATTAAAGGCACGAGTCCTACATTTGGTCGAAAGATAATCCTGTACACAATGGTCGCTACTGAGATTTCAACCAAACAAATTCAAATTGGCAAACACTTACGCTATAGACATCTATGTCTACAGTTTTTTTTAAATAATAATAATAATAGTAATAATAATAATAATAATAACAGCCAAATACAAAGAAGGTGTTGATAAAGTTCGTCGCAAGACTAGAGACTCACTTGATTACGTATCAAGATATCGGGTTCGATTCTCGGAAGACTCTGATGATAACAGGGATGATGATGTGTATTCTGCCCGAATGGCAAGGTGAACCGATGCTGATTTGCCATTGCCTTCCACCGGATAAACGTGACATCCTACGGACGGGCCCTTACAGCGTAAAGTGGGCTCCGAACCACTTGCGTCCCCACCGGGAATCGAGTCCGGGGACCCTGATAACAAATCAGCGAGCGTTACCACTGGCTACAGAGGACACTGATGATCCCATTAGATCATTTAAAATTGGAAATGACACTAAGCGGTGACGAATTTATAAGAAATTAAAAATCACTTGTGATTGAAAAGGGACCGTAACGATAAAGCACCATAAATACCAGAAGGTGTACTGTCCATTTGTCAAAGAAAGAACATTATCACTATTTTGTATTACATATCAACAACAGGATTGATTCTGTCGATGTAACCTGCAATCTTGTGCTCGTTATATCACAATAAAATTTCACACACAAATACGTTTACGCACTCCACACTCAAATATACACACACACATATGTACGAAAAAAAAAAGTTTTCTTTTTCTTTAACAAAAAAATAAAGTCCATTCGAAGTCACCACCTGTATAATTGTGGATATAGCACCCACAATCACTAATCAATCGCGAGATATTCCTCCTTGAGCTTCCTCGTAACACATCACAGGAGCACACACTGTGCTACAGACACAAAAATACCGCCCGATAGATCAGGATTCAAGTGCACCACACACACAGGAGAGAGGGACAAGAGGCCAGCTAAAATTGGAGATCCCTGAGGGCACGGGTCCAAGTTGGGTGACATGGGCCGAGACAAGAAGGATACCATTAACTATTATAGAAACCAACTTTGCAGGTGTCACAAGGGCAAATTTTTCACGGAAGGAAAACGTAATTTAGCATATTTTTTAATTTATTATTTGCAACACTTAACGAAAAAACTACTGATGCTTGAAATTTGAAAGGAAAAAAAAGGGACTGGATCTGCGTCTAATATATACATGTTGCCAAAGTGGTAATTGCTCTAATGCTTTGGATGCCTTTTTTTGTTTCTTCCTGAAATACATCAAGGCTACTGCTCCCTGGCTTGTAAATTCCGACATTAGGGCTATGACCACTTTGCTCTGGGGTCATGTTGGTGGGCAAGAACTAAACGCACGATTTTTTTTTTTTTAGTTTAGTTTAATGTTATTCTATTGTCTTTAAATTCATTCAACGTTGAATTATTTTTGTCGTTTCACCGCGCGGCCGTACCTCAGTAGTAAAGAGTTGGTTTAGCATTCGGGAGGTCCTGAGTTCAACCCCAGCGGTAGACTATCTTGATTGTGGCTTTTCCAGGGGGTTTTCTTCAATCACATCAAACAAATGTCAGGATGGTGTCTTCAATTTAGGCCCTGGCGGACTCCTTCATACATCCTTTCCCCTCCCCTATCCCGCCCTGAGCCTCAGATGCCTAAAGGCCACAAATAATTGCCAATTCAAATTTCATTTTTTCTTTTCACTTCATACATAAATATGTCAACAGAAGTACGAACTATGATGTTATGGTTATTTTTAAATGATCATTCAAGAGAAATAACAGTAAAGGAATTTCGTGTGCGTCAGGGGGGAAGTACAATAAGTAGAACTGCAGCTGTTTCCCATAAGCTGCAACAGTATAGGCCAAACCCTGGATCAGGTTTTTTTTTTTCCCCCCTAAGGAAATGTAAACGAAAACTTCTTTCAATTCCGAGAATTAGAATATAACATCTACAAATAATTGCGAATTACTTTTGCATTTACCGTATGGTATAGAAAAGTTTTTTTTACAATGTATGTCTATTAAGCTACATTGCATGTTAATTCCAACAGAATTTGAATTTGAATTACGTTTCTATTTTTGGACAAATTATTTGTCAAAGTTTTGCATGTTCAATTCTTACTGTTTTTCCATGTACGTCAATGTTTAAAAAGTTCCCTAAAATTTGGTGGCCAATGAGACCACCGGAAAAATTTTGCGGTGGCCATTTGTAATCACTGGTGGCCTCATAATGTATTATTTTTATTGACGTTAAATATTAATTGCATGCATGCTATATAATAATGCACCATCATATTGAAATTAGCCAAGAACTAGGATGAATTACCATGCAAATAAAAAAAAAGAAACAGTCTATACTTTTCCTATTTTCCAAGCATGGTTTTCAAACCAGAACGTCGAAATTAGGATAATTTAAGGTAAATAACTGGTGGTCAAAATTGACCACCAGGTGTGACTCCAGGTGGCCAAATCTAATGATTGGTGGCCCTGGCGCGCCAATTTTGCATACTTTTTAAACACTGAAATTATTCTTCCCCTTCGGGATCTATAGTGCCTATTTTTATGTCTATTTTCCTGCTTGTTTTCAAGGTTTTTAGTCAGGGATTCTGCCAGGCAGGATTTTCAGTTTGGGGGATGTAAAAGACAAAATTCCAGGAGTGTAAGTACAATTTTACAGAATTTCTGTCGATTTTTATCCGTAAAGGTTTTAAAGTTGGTGTGTGCATGCTCAAGACAGAAATGACCCCTACATCCTCGTTTATTGAAACTAAATTTTATTTACATCCTTTAGGCATCTATAGCTCAGGCAGGGTATCGGGTGCGGGAACGAGTCGACCAGAGCCTAAGTTGAAGGTACCGTGCCAACATTTGCCTTTGTCACTGAGGGGGAAAAAAACTGGAAAATTTGTAGTCGACCGCTTCTATCGAACCAAGAACTCTTGGAACGCAAAGCTAACACTCTAACAACTTTCTTTGACTACATGTTTATTTTAACTATGACTATTATGTTTATACAATACTATCAGTAATGACTGAGCTGCTCGATTTGCTTATATAAAGACTTTAATGTGTTTTCTTCCAAATGCTAAGTCAATAAGGACAAACTTGTGATTAAAATACAATTATCTCAAGTACTATTAGATCCTATTTACCCTCAACTGGCGAGACGGAAGTTATATTTTCTTACAGATACGTCGAGTGGTATATTTTTCTGCTCAATGTTTGATCCCTTTATCTATTTTTGAGTAGTTTAAGATTAGGTTGGGAAAAGATCGAAAAGCAAATTACAAAGTGCAGTGCTAACTGATAAGAAATAGGAGTATTTGTAATTATTGACATATCTTTAACCATACACAGGAGGTTTCAGTGGAAAAGCCTAAATGCAAAACTATTATACAATAATTAAGTATAATGAGTTGTTTTTATATTACTAGACCTGTAAATGCTCACAGGTCTGATGCATGATATTCCTTGACAAGTACAATTTCCTGAAAAAGATATCGAGAAGGTAGCCCATCTGTCCTATATACCACCTCGGTTCTCGCCTGATGGAACAGGCAGCTGCTGCAAAACCTCTAGCTGTTAAGATGGCCAGCGTGGTTTTTCGACAGCCTATCCGAAACATTGACCTTCGCCACTAGAACGCCAAAACTGGTTAAGAAGATTTATAATGTGGAGATAGATATGTTAAATAGCAATTAGCAAATTATATAATTTATATTCCACTATTCTCAATTTCCTACTGTTTTAAAACTATTGTGTCAAGAGGTTTTTGAGGTTATATTTATGAGGTTTAAAGCACTTTCAGTTATAGCTCGCTTGTCTCCTTTAGGACTGTCCATGAGAGAAGATATGGTATTATATAGTCTCTGGTCGTGATTCAAGGTACAATTCCGGAATTTACTTGCTATGACTGAGGGGAAAAAAATAACTATCAAAAGACCGTTGTGAACAAGATTCGAAACCGCCACCTTAGCACCGATGCGTAGTTCCCAACCTTTGCCATATTGCACAATTCTTTCTATTCTTACGTTATCAGAGCGGCCGTAGCTCAGTTAATAGAATGTTGGCTCAGAATTCGAAAGGCCGTGGGAACGATCCCAGCGGCCGCCTATTCTGATTAAGGATTTTCCAGGGTTTTTCCTGTGTCATACCAGGTACCTACCTACTAATTAGTCCCTGGCCGACTATCTCCCCAAATCCTCTCCCCCACCCTATTGCAGCCTGAGCCTAAGATGCCTAAAGGTCATAAGTATATTCAAATTTAAATTCTCACGTAAAGAGTACATAAATTCCAATATCTTACTCATTGCAATTGTGTAACTTTTGCCACCAACTTTCAACAACTAGCACTTTCTTTGAAGTTGCCAAAATCAGCATTCACAGATGAGCAATGTCCAACTGAAGATCTGTTACAAAAAGCTTCTTACTCTCTTCCTTGAAGAAGTCCTATTTGAAGTTAGAACAAATAAACAAATCGCCTCTTTCAGATATCGATCAAACATTCAGCGAGTCAATCGAGATGGCGACGCTCAAAGCCATGGATTAATGAGAGTCCACTCAATGCTGCAGTATATCTTCCAACAGAGTCCTTTGATGCCGTGCATTAATGAATCACAAGTAAGATGTTTATTTTAGTCAAACACAGAATCTCTGCACTGGCTCATTGATAGATCAAAGACTCAGTAGTGCTGAAAGACACATGGTTCGAATGGATTCTTCGCTTAGATTTCTAATTTTATATGAACTAAAAGGTGTGACTATTCGTCACCGCGGTTCATTTTTCATTCCTGTCAATGAACAATTCCTGTCAATGTCTTTGAAAAATTGAAAGAACTGATTCCGACGTATCATTTGTCTTTGTTTCCTTCTAATCCTTATAAGGGAAGCGTGCTTGTATTAAATTTTCAAATAGTAGCAAGCAATGGGCCAAAGGACAACTTTTGAATCGGTAATTTTCATAACATCGAATCCGGAAAATACTGTTCTTCTATTATCTACATCGGCACAACATTACATTCTAGAAACTAGAATACTGCTCCTGTTGTAGTTATTCATCTAGAAGTAGAACTAGGTACTGCAGCCTTGAATACCGTTCTTGTTCATTGTCTGCTTATAGCAGAAGAACTATGCATTACAACTGTTAATTCTGTTTTTGTCATACGTTTATCTAAAGGTATTACAACCGTGAAACTGTTCTTGTTCTATTGTCGATCTAGAACTAGAAATAAAGTCGTGAATTGTTCTTGTTCAGTTGTCCATCTAGAGGTAGAGATAGGAACTAAATCTTGTTCTATTGTGCGGAAAGTTAGAACTAGGCACCAAGATCAATCAGGACACTACCGAAAAGTAGAATAAGAACGATGGTGCACCTCCGCATCGCACTCTAGATGTTCCTAGGACTAGAGCAGCCAGTTTAGAACTCTCAACTACCACAATCATTACCCTGGAGCTATCGAATGGTCTTATTCTCCCGACGCAAAACATTAGGGGAAGTCAGGTGACTGATTGCTTACATCTCAAATAACAGTATTTTGCCACCCGTTCAATCAGGATTTCGTAAAATGTACAGCACAACAACAGCTCTACTCCAGGTAAGGGATGAAAATTTACGTTCCGTTAATAATTCACAGATTGTAATTTTAACACTACTTGATTTAACAAAAGCTTTCGATGTAGTGCAACACGATATCTTATTAGCTAAGATGAAATATTATAACTTCACCGATTCTGCTATTAAATGGTTTAAATCCTACATATCCAGTAGGCAACAACAAGTGTGTTTAAAAAGCATGTCGGATACTAATGTATCTTCAACGGCAACAGTCGAAGCTGGGGTACCTCAAGGCTCCATACTGGGTCAGCTACTGTTTTCCTTGTGATCGTAATCAAACATTCAAAGTGCCATTTTTATGCAGACGACACTCAATTGTTGGTTTCAGACTTGTCCAGTCTAATTCAAAGTAAAGTTAAACTTTTAAATTATGACCTTCGAGCGATTGACAAACGGTGATTGGCACTAAAAATAATCTGAAAACTCTGACTCTCCATAACTTAGATATAAGCATTCTTAATTTCCCCATATCATATTCTAAAGTAGTTTCAAATCTTGGACTCAATTTTGATGACACCCTCAACTGGAATGCTCACACAACCAAAACCTGTACAAATGGTTTGTACATCATTAGATCTCTGCATCAACTAAGGCATTACTTTAATGAGAGTACCAAACTACATCTTGTGCTAACTCTTCTGCTGCCACATTTCGATTATTGCGATGCAGTTTATGGTCCGCTCTTATCAGTCAATCATATGCGCGCTATTCAAAGTGTGCAGAACTCAGCCATTCGGTTTGTATATGGGTTTAAGAAATCTGAACATGTACTTTACTATATCTAAACAATGCGAATCTGTTAAACATGTCTCGAAGACGATACTTACGACTCTGCTGTTTGCTTCATAAAATAATAAAGAACCAAGTCGCCGGATTATCTATTTAATAGACTAGTTACTCGGTCATCTTATCATTCTTACTCAACCAGATATTCTAATTCATTAAACGTTCCCCGTTACCGTTTATCCAAGACTGCTGGTGCTTTCTCTGTTTCTGCTGCTAGACCGTGGAACTCGTTGCCGAAAGAAATAGCTCAATGTAATACCTTCGATAAATTTAAATCAAAATTGACAGAGTATTTGCTCCAGAAGCAACTATTAACAAACAGTATTTATGACTCTGGTTAAAATGACATGAAATCTCTCTATTTCTTCAGTTTCCTTTTCTTTTAAGTAATATCGAGTTTAATTATATGTTGTATTTTTTATGATTTGGGTAGTTGTATAATACAACAATATGTTGCACAATCGTAAATGAGGTTGTATAATATGCTTGGAGTTTCTCTGTTTTTTTTTTAAATACTACAGTTTGTGTAATATATAGAGTGTAATTAACTCCATAGCTCTTTTAACTTTCATTACTTTGTCTGTGTAACACGTAATTTTTTCCTTCGGTGTATTCTATACTTTTGTCTTGTGTTGCATTCTATATTTTTTACTTTTTCTTGTACGAGGCATTTTCTGTATTTATTTTTTTTAAGTTTGTGTGGTATCGAGTGTAATTAACCACATAAGTTTATTATGAATCTACTCTGACTGTATACTACATATTTTTTTCTTTTGGTGTATTCTATAATTTTGTATTGTGCTTTATATTATTTTGTAATTGTATTGTATTCTTTTTTTTTAAATATTTTTTGGGTGGGTTAAACGGAAGAGTAGCGTATAGCTGAACTTCACCCTACAATAAAGGCTTATTCAATTCAATTCAATATGAGCATAGTTAATGAAAATACGATTGTATCTCAAAAATTATTTATTACAAAAATTTTTAAATATGGCTAAAAGAAAGACAGGTTCTTCTTTGAACAACGCTATAAAGTACAGAGTTGTACAGACTCTGGTATCCGAGTAATGAAGAGGAAAGTAAGGTAGGTGTGCAGTGCTCATATTTCCCATGGTACAAGGGTAATATGAACACTGCATAGGAAATATGAGTACCATTCTGTGTCAATATCTGCATACCCAATACAAGTGAAAAAGAATAAATGACAGTAGAATATACAAAATAAAAAGTAATACAATTAAAGATGACAATAATTAGCAAAAATGAGCCACTCATGCTCGTGAAACACACACTCGAACATCCTGTGAATGTGCAAATCAAGACCTGCGACGAAAAACGTCTAAGCCTCAGTTTTAGTTTTGTCGAAAAAATGCACAAACATAGACAATTAGATTTTTCTTCCCCAAGAGGGAGAAGAGTCTAATTGGTCATTTTTTGACAAAACTGAAATTGTGGCTTAGACTTTTTCATCGCAGATCTTTAAATAAAAACCTCAAATGTGAATTACGTAAAACAAAAAATACCCAAAGAACAGAAACACTACATCTTTAGCCCTACTTGGAGTTAAAACTTCAGTAAAATATAACATTTACAATAGGCTAATAACTATTAGGCCTATGGTTTGTTTGGGAGAGGCTCGGTTTGGGCTGGGCAGGACTGGGGTTCCCATAGACCCTCCGGTTACACCCATTATTGTAGGATGGTCAAAAGTCTAGCAATAGGACCTGAACCGGAAATTGACGACAAGTGGCCAAACATAATAGGTTAGGCTGATTGTGAACTAAAGCAGTGCAGACTTTGTCATCCATGTCATTACAAATTAGGCTGTTTTTTGGTATCTCTCCCAAATAATTTAGTAGTTATTAAGCCTATGAATCGTGATATTGTAACTATTACTGACTTTAGGTTAGATAACGTTAGGTAGTTCACTTTACAAATGGTCAAATAGGCCCATACATTCGTATACTGTAAGGAACATTGCTTCGTAACATCTGCTGCATGTGGGCTTACTTTAGAAAGGAATAGTCTTTGATTAATTTGAGGGAGGTACTAAATGCCATCCACAAATTATTATGTCATTACAGATTTTCTGCTCTAGTTAATACCTGCAAAACCTCCTCACGTTCATTTCTCTCATTATTTTCAGTAAATTTGTCCATGCTCATATTACACTGAATTTAAAAGCTCATATTTCACCGATTGCTAGTAATCTTTTTAATGCACTGTAGTTTGCAACTATGTTTATCACAAAGAAGTGAACAAACGAGTGGCGTTGTGTTCCTAGACGGAACTGACTATAAATTAAGTGATATATTTTATACAACGAATGAATACCTCGTTGTAGCATATTTTCCATTATCCTGATTTAACTATAGCTCAAAAAATATACATTCTTTAATTGTATGCACCTTTAAACTTCTCCTTTGTTACACAACAATAGCAGCACACTAGCTTGAGCTCCACTCTCGTCAACCAAGAAACTCCAAACAAGGCTACCAACTTTGTTGTTTCACTCTTGCGCAATGCACATGGAGGATATGGAGGCATAAGCTTCGTCCTGCTCATATTTTCGGACTGCTCATATTAAACTGACTTCCCCTATGACTTCTTTCTTTAGGGATATTTCAAAGATTTTGGTCTACAAATCACGCTTTGTGAGCTCAAAGACACTATCGCTGAGGCTTTTCTCACTGTAGCTCGAGACGGAAACCTGAAGCCCGAATGCGCCATTTTTCGGCAAGGAAAAATGTGTACTTAGAAAATCTTATGAGCTCAGTTCAAAGAAACACGCCGACCGGGTAGACGTGCGGTGTAAGGCGTTAGGCCAACGGCTCGAAGGTCCCGGGTTCGAGTCAAGGAAAGGGCATGGGTGTCTTTTAACTTGAACGTGACGGATAATCGTGACGGGCCGAAGTCAACAGTTACTAGATTTGCCCATATAAAATAAAGTTTTCAAAGAAACACTTTATCCATCAATGTATCTTTCGTCAATAAAGCATTTTCTACAAATGAAGTGTTCGGTTAGTTATAGAACACCCGGTGAAGCCCTCTATGCACAAATCTCTCCTTTTTGAAACATGCCGAGGGTTGCAAGAAAAAATGGCCCCTAGATTGGGAATGAAGGCCAGGTTTTCCGCTTGCCGGGAAAATTCACTGACCCTGGAATGGACCATATAGCTGATCGACCGGGAAGAATAGAATATACACCACCTAATAAAGCAACTTATACTGATTATAATAACCTAAAATTATAACCCAAATGAAATTCTAACATCACTTTTTTCGAAACTTGAAATATTTGAGGGATTTTTTTTTTATCTTTACGAAAATCTTACAAATTGTAGTAAAACTTTGGTAAACTTTATTTTGATATGGCCAAGTCTAGTAACTTTGGACTTCGGCCCGTCACGATTCGCCCCCTTAGCTATTAGAATCCACACCAATGCCCTTCCGGGACTCGAACCCGGGACCTTCGAGCCGTTGGCCTCCGCCACCCGGCCGGCACAAATTGCAGTAAATTAAGTAACAGCAGAGTTTGCGTCAGGATTTTCAATTTGGGGTGGTAAAGTAAAAAATTGGGAGGGTATAAGTGGAGTTTTGCACGATTTATATCGATTTTTCACAGAAAATTTTTTAAGTTAAGGTGGTATTGTCGAGATTTTGGGGATGAAACCCCCCCCCACGGGGTGGGGGTCTGGCGGAATCACTGACTAACAGTAAAGCATGGTAAGACTAATCACGTTTAAAGTTGTGAATTTTTTAGTACAATTGCCACGTTTTGTCAACGTGAGAGTTAACTTGCAAGTGATAAAGAAAGTGATTGCATTTTCTGTTTATGTTCCCGGCTTATAGCTACCAACTGTAGACCATCTGTAAGTCGTCTGAAATACGCCATCTGTTGTCGTCTTTTTTCATTTTTATTATTATTTCATTTTGCACTAATTTCCACACCTTACTTTTAGTGACTTCTCAACAGATTTACACTTTTTTCAACAAAGCGCACATATTCGCAATATCAAATTCTATTGAAAATGTCAAGTTTTAAATATATCGATTATTTCAAATTGACAAAATGTGACAATTGTACTGAAAATCCATTTTTTTAAACGTGATTTTTCTGATTATGCGTTGTTTCTCATTAGTTTTCTCAGAGTTGTAACAATTTCGTAAAGATAACGATTTCATCCTTGAATGCTTTAAGTTCGAAAATAGTGATATTAGAATTTCATTGGGGTTGCAATTTTAGGTTATTATAATCAGTATAAGTTTCTTTATTAGGTGGTGTATATACTATTCTTCCCGGCCAATCGTCCATTCCCGGGTGAGATATGAGTGACACGACTCATTTTCTTCCAGTCATTCGGATCAAATGCCGAGACAGTACCTTGAATTATACCAGAACATAGTATCTTCTTAAACCCATACAAATTTTCAGTCTAAAGTTTCCACTTTAGAGTGTATTATAAAATAAATTCTCTTCTGTAGTTTTGATTGAATTAATGCAAAAGGATGTGCCTCTTACAGAGCAGCTCTCAACTATAATTGCAGCCACACTTACAATTTAACAAACGTTTGATATATATTTTAATCTACGAATTGTTTCTTATTTGATGCTCAAAAGCTCTGTATCGGGCCGCGGTGGTTCAATTGGTAGAGCGCTCACCTCTGGCACTACGGGTCGTCCGATCGATCCCTACTCATGTCACGTGAGTTTTGTGGTGGACAAACGCCGTGTGCGTGGGTTTTTCTCGTGGTTCTCCCGTTTCCGACCATTTTCTTCATTTCCCCAATTGATCTTATCATCATCCATCCTGCCTGAGCGAAAGTTGCCTAAAGGACTTAAAATTCAATTCAAATTCAACAACTCTGTGACTTCAATGAATGAAACGTTTTACAAGTGTGCACAGAAAAGAAGGGAGTCGACCACACCAAAATGTGATAAGAAGGTACGTTTGAAGGAGAAGAAGAAAAAACTAATTTCTTTTGGCAACTTAAGTGCATGAATTAGAGCACAGAATGGCGCTTTTTAAACAGAAACTTCCTTCGTACAGTAGCTAATAAAAACGGAGCATGACACAAAGTGTCTTTTTAGTATAGTACTTTTTTTTTCACTAGTCACAACCGAGCCTACTTATTTCGGTCTCGAAGCTCATCTGGCATAGACCCATCCAGGTTTTGCTCTGAGAGAAAAAGAGAGAGAAGAGAATCTGTCCAAGGGTCAGTGATGCCAATTTATACAATTTGTAGCCAGATCTGACCACTTAAACTATCACTTCAGCTCCAAAAATTTTAAAATTGCTAGCCAATGGCGGAACTAGCGCTTTAATGTTGTATTTTACTTTTTTATACCGCTCCCATGCAGCCACACAAATAATTTTTTTGAGTATTAATTTTGTTCGGTTATGATTTCTGATGCTACCAAGCGGAACATTGGCTTAGGACTGGGAAAGTCCTGAGAACGATCCCACAGACCGCCCATCCTGAATAAGTTTTTCCAGGAGTTTTCTACAACATCCGTATCCCTCATGGTGTCTACTAATTTCGTGACTCGAAATTCCCTGAGTTTTCCAGGTTTTCCATGATATTTTTTTCCAAATTCCCTGAGTTCTTATGTTAGTACTGTAGAACATGTAAATAATACACAATGACATTTTTTTTTTTAAATCCCACCACCACCCAGTCCAAGCGTCTTGTATATTACTGGTATTTTTCACAAGTGAAAAAAAGATAACTTCTTTAATCCGGTCAGAAGTCGGAATTGGACCCACGACCTCCACCTTAAAGGGGCAGTGCTTTTACCAGCTGTGGACCTCATAAATTTATCTGTGTTTCCGTCATAAATTCTAGATTTCCATGAGATTTTCAGACTTATAAAATTCCCTGAGTATTCCAGGTTTTCCAGGGTGGTAGATACCTAAAGGCCTACAATGTGAATTATAACAATGTTCAGAAAGTAGCCACACGGAAACGCCATGCAGTCAGTTCCTTCTAGTCAATATTCCATATGACTATCAGCCATAAGTGGTCGAATTTCCGGAATGAAATGTGTATTCAGGAATCGGGTTAACAATTTCTATTGTTTAAATTCCGGTATATTGGATTGCAAAAATGTCGGTATTCTTTAATGTCAAAATTTCTGGATATTGGAATTTCGTAATGTCGGAATTGCAATTTTTCGGAATCACACACACACACACACACAAAATGAAACGTAATTATCCTAAGTTCAAGTTTGAAAAAGTACCGTAATATGAATGTTTGACGAAAGAAAAGCATCACATATCTCGATATTCCGTATCTTCACTTGTTGAGTCATGACCAAATTAAAATCTTATCATACCTCTTTTCAGAGCGTTCAAAATTCCGGAATCGAAATTATGATTCCATAATTGGATTTTTTTTTCGTGATTCTAGAATGTCAAATTTTGGGAGCGTTAGAATTTTAGAATTTCAGATAATTCTAAAATATCAGGACTTCTGATTTTCAGAATTGACTTTGGACTCTCTACTGCAGACCGTAAGCCAAATCAGGTAACAAATTTCATTAGCACTGAGTCAATTTCTGATAATGTAGAAACCATTTTCAAACCCCTTCTGTGTATTCCGACATTAATGGCTATCTAACGTTTATCAGCAAATAAGCAATATTGGGTACGTTACTTTTAAAATGTAACGCGTTACAAGTTACTTTGCCCACTGTCAAAAAGTAACGCGTTACCAGTTACTTTACTCGCTTTCAAAAGTAACGCGTTACTTTGGCACCGGTTCTTGCATCTTTTGTATTGGTACTGTGGAAAGAAAACTGGTGGAAATACCATTTTTTTACCCTGATTATATACACACCCAACACATGCATACCTACAAATACATTAAACCTTAGTCTTTGAAACGTCTAGAAAAATTATAAGAAATATTTCTTTCTTGACAAGAAATTGTGTTTGTTTCTTTGCAAACAACACATGAAAAAGTAACTTCGTTACTTGGGGAAAAAGAAACTCTACTCGTTACAGTTACTTTCAAAATATTGTGGCGCGTTACAGTAACTCGTTACAGAAAAAGTAACGCGTTACTTGCGTTACGTTACTCCCCAAGTCTGCAAATAGGCTAAGAGAACGGTTATGTTTACTTCCCTATACTGGTTTCCATTTTTGCGTTGTGATGGTGTGGTTCAAGGTATACTTGCATAGTATGTAACAAATGTTTTCATTCTCGCAAGGATGTCCACAGCCTCGTTAGTAATGCCAGGGGAAAGAGCGAGCCTTAGCATGACTTTTGAGGGCCAACTTAAATTTCCTCTCCAGGGCAAGAGTGAGTAAGAGCAAAGGTCAACTTTCCTCGTAAAGTCGCGGGTGAGTTAGGCCTAGTATTCACTTGAAGACTTCCGTCCTAAAACAAAAGTCTGCCGCAGACGTCCGTCCTGCGACATATGTCTGGCGAAGATAGTCTGTCACGACTAAAGTTTAGCGTCTACACTTCAGTCTGGTTTTGGTGTGAGATCATGACGGAAGCAGTGGCTTTCGCTGGTGTTTGTGCCAGCTGTTGTGTTATCCAGTCTAACAGGAAATATAAGCGCAAACGATATTCGATACGCGAGTTATTTAAAAGGGGTAACCAACATTCAGAGAACTTATTGAGGGAACTTAAATTGGAGGATGGCGTTGAGTTTATGAGCATAAATTGGAGAGATAAGGAAGCGTAATACACAGGGTTGGATCCAGGATTATCTGAGGAGGGGTTCATGAACCTTGCATAGAGTTTTTCGCTGTAATGGACTTTAATTACCACTATACGTACTTTCAGGGGGAGGGGGGGTTTTTTTTTTTTTTTTTAAAGTACGGTACCTTTTATTTTCAGAAATGGATTAAACTTCCACCACTATCCACTACGAACAGAAAAGACTAAGCACGGAAGTAGTACATAAACAAAG
Source organism: Lepisma saccharinum (assembly GCA_022664845.1). Lineage (NCBI taxonomy): Eukaryota > Metazoa > Arthropoda > Insecta > Zygentoma > Lepismatidae > Lepisma > Lepisma saccharinum. The sequence goes on along the minus strand of JAGDQP010021754.1, from coordinate 10,760 downwards.
TCACGCCTTGTCTTCTAGGCGGGAAGGCTGATTTCTTTGCGAATCATACAGGTTAACGCGCTCGCTTTCTGTGTGTGTGGTCACGGGTTCAATTTCTGTCTGGGTGTCTTGAATGGAGTGGTTTGGAGCACACTTCACCAAAAACTGTAGGTCCCGTCCATAGAAGATCACCACCTACTTTCGAATGTCAATAGCAACTCAATCAATCAAGACGAGCATCAAAATGTTGCTACCTACCGGTATTACAATGCTGTATGAAAATACATTTTTAAGAAAGTAGTCTTATAGGACTAATTTAACAGAGGTGCGTTTTATTGTTGATATACAGGTTTACTTGTGATACTGACAATACTGCTGCAATACTTGTTTTTTTAACTCGAATTTTAATAGTATGATTCTGAACATGAAAGTGAATAAACGTCCACAGTTCAAGCCCTTCCCTCTCTTCCTGGATCTAATCCTGGTAATATACAATTTGATTTAAGAAAATTAGTAAGTTAAAAGCAATAAAAGGGGACAAGTGCCCCGGGCAGCACATTTAGGGGCGGCAAACAGCTAAAAATAAAAGCTCCGAAAAAGGGAAGTAAAATTACCTATTAAATTGAAATTGATCTGTGATCAAAATTTCAATACCGGCGCGCTAAGAAATTTTCTATGTTATTCCATTCAACCTACCTTCATCTTTAAAATTCAAAACTGTGATTCAAGTCAGATAGGCAGGTCTACTGCCTTACTGGAGTTAGTAATAGCGATGCCACGACAGGCTCCAGAGATGATAACAAAGTACACTACGTGATGCGAGACAATGTTGTGGGTGCAAAGCGTGGTGTAAAAGGCTGCAAAATTTAACTCTGCCCCCATTGGAAAATTTCTAATTCCGGCACTGATGCACACCAATGAATGAAGGTTCAGTTTGCCACAGGTGATGATATACAGGACTATACAAATGTTAAAACATACACTTTTTTCCTAAGGTGATAATCCAACATTGATTATATCGTGATGTCACCTGAAAAGGAACCAAGCATTTGTGCTATAATCACATGTAAACCATGTTGATATCCGCCATATTTGATTTTGGATATTTTTTCGAAATGCAAAAAGGTCATGTGACTTGTCAAATTAGACCAGAAATGTTTCATAAGCAATTATGGAATGTGTTCTAAACTATGTTCATTAGCTTACAAGTCATTAACAATCAAAATTACAAAAACTGCTTTCTATTTCAGGTAAGGGAGAATAGCATTGGTAAGAGAGAAACACACCAGAAAAGCCTGTGAGAGAATTGCTTCGAATGATCTCTTACGTATATGGAAACATCGAGAAAGTTTGTTGCACAGTCAACAAAGATCGTCAAGAGAATATTCAAGCAAGTTCCTTAAGAAAACGTTTGTTATGGAGTTCCTGCCAGGGAATTTCAACAGAAGATTTATTGATGAAAAGTGTGCCCGCTAAATTTGTATCTCGTTTGCTTACATAGATTTTTTTTAAAAAGTGTCTTCAAGCGTTGTGGTTGAGTGCTTGCCGAAGCATAACAATGGTACTATCGCTATGAAACTATTAATAGTTTCATAGCGATAGGATCAGCTAATATTTTCCTAAAAACAAACCAAATATTTTACCCACGCACGATTTCTGTTCCTCCTTCTGGCCAGCCAAAACAAAATTGCCTAACTTGTTTGTAAACACTACAAAAAAGGCAGCTAGAACAACATCTGGTTCATACAAAGTAACGCCGCCTGGCAAATGGATGCGGAAAATTGTATGCTCATGATGACTAGCGGCATCATCCGTAACTATTCTCCTAATACGCTAAGTTTGTACTCAGGTGAGTGGGGTAAAGAGAGAGAAACTAAGCCAGCGGGCAGAGCGGAGGGGCGGTTACAATATTGTTATATTTCTTCCCCAGTCTTTGTCTCCCTTCTGTGCTATTGAGTGCGCCAACTCCTACTCCCTCTCCAGGTAACTAGGCAGGGAAGACAGCTTTCTCGTGCGACTTACTACAACGCAGTCCACTGAGGAAATAACATTTGGCAACAGTGTGTATGACGCATGACTAACTATACGATGTAACAGCTCTCCCTTCTTGTTGGTACGCGGGAAAAACGAAAGATAGGGTTCTATTCTATCCTTATTATCAGTATAGAATGTAAGCAGTCCCTGTTAGTTTTGAGTATCTCCTTGTACATCAGTGACGTGCGTGTACCCAGATTGTGTATTGACTGATCTGCGCTTCCAAAACGTTTGATAAGCTCTGAGCGAATCTATTTGATATGAATAAGTGACACATATACGAGGGTCGTTTTTCTTGAAGTAACTACACTGTTGAAATTCGTTCCTCTCTTGTTGCTGTGACACATGACAAACTTGTTTTGTTCTGGAGTAATCTGAAAACATGTTCGCGTGTTGCTTGGAGTGTTAGTAAACTAGATGTTGTGAATCTATAGATTTAGCGGGTGGTGGTTTGACCGCCCTACATAACATTTACGTCAGAAACAGGGCATATTCAAATTGCAAGAGAGTAAAACACATTGAAAATTCACAAGGAATTGAAGGAGGTTTGTGATATGTCAGTTTTAGTGCATCGCACCGTGACTAGATGGCAAAGGGCATTTCAAGGGAGTCGTAAATTAGCTACCAAAGAATTAGATGAAGCACACTCTCGTACCGGTGTTGAGAACTTCCTGTAGAAGTGGGTTTGGAAGGTGCTTGAGCACCCCGCTTAATCACAAGATATGAATCCATGTGACTACAATTTGTTGTCAAAAACGAAAGAATCACTACAAGGTAAACGCTTCCGAGACATCATTTCTGCCGTAGGACACTCTCTTCGGACACTATCACAAAATGGCGTCCTACACGGCATCCAACGTTTGTCAAATGTTTGGAAACATGTTACTACAGTAGGAAGAGATTATTACATCAAGAGATTATAACAAGTTCATCTTATACATATGCCAGATTTTATGTGGCTACACATAAAGCATTCGTCGTGACGTATCAGATATAATAAATTGAAAAACCAAAATGACATTCCGATTTAAATTACACTTATGAGCTATGAACCAAGGTCTCGCTACTTCTAGTAATTTCCTCTGCCATTATTTGTTACTTTTGTACGTACAGAACTGGCAATACTGCCAAGGACTTGTGCACTTGCCTCCGTTGCACTGCTCATTTGTTTTTCTTCTTCACTAATCCATGTCTAGAATTCTAGGTCGAAGCCAGATCAGTAGGAGGCCACATAACCTTGTAATTATGAATAGATGTCATGTGTGAAGGTTATAATTTCGTGACTTCTTTTTCTGACTTCCTGGTTTAAAATAATGAATTGAAACAGTTGCTCCTGTTCTTTGAAATAATTAGTTGGCAAAGTAACTCAAGGAAACAGAATATTAGAATAGTTTTCGGAAATTTAAAAACTTCTGGAGAACATTTATCATCTGCAGATGTTATTGGCTACTAGTACTGTCAAAGGAACATGGCCAATGTGGAGTTCGTTCTGGAGGAAGCGGATCGCATTGGTTCGAACTTTATTTAGATCTTAGATCAACCATCTTGACTGAGGATATTTTCTGTCTCAACTGCGTAAATGCCGGAATGGCACTATTCATGTCCTGGCTTCTTCCTTCCCACGAATCCTCTGATTGCTGAGCATTATCATCCCTTAGACTCGGTATGAGCTTGGATGTATTATTTTGTTATTTAATAGCTTATAGACGAATAGCATACCTTGAAGTATTCTTCTATGTTCAAGGCTCATAAAATTGAAATTAACATTTGGTGAGCATGTATCGTCCCTCTGGGGATATACTCCCATTCCCTTCTACGTTAAAAACCTCAAGAATTTCGCTTGAACTCTTTCAATTTTCAGGGGATCAACTTTCGTGTGTGGACTCCATACTAGGTTAGCGTATTTCAAGTTGGAACGAAGATACGAATAAAATAATGTTTGAAGAGTCTTTAGTTGCTTGAATTCACGACCAAAGTCTAATAATAAAGCCTAAGTTCCTACATGCACCATTTACTATGTTCTCAATGTGAGAATCAAACGTTAGCTTGGAGTCATACAGACCACCCAGATCCTTTACAGTTTCCGTAGTTGGAAGGATGGCTCCATGAATTAAGTAGAAAAAATGAATCGGGTTCTACTGTCTTGTGAAAGTCACAACTGAACATTTATATATAATTATATATAATTCACAGCCATATTCAATCCACTACTGGATGAGGCCTCTCCCGAAGGGATGATTTGGTCTACTTTTCCCACGCTGACCAAACGTGTTAGGAGAGGAGAGTCGAAGCTCTCAACTGTGATCGCCACTGTCTTTTATTCACAGCAGCTCCCCAATTGCATCACGATACTGGGTGGACACCGTTTCAGACCCTCTCGCTTAAAAAAAAAAAATCCCTTGGTAGAGCCAGGAATCGAATCTGGGACCTCACGATGAGAAGTTTATTAACATTCATTTGAAGCAAATTATTCTTACACCACTCACTAACATTATTGATATCACTTTGCAGTAGTTCGCATTCCCCTGGTGAATCAATAGACAGATATAGTTTAAGATCATCCGCGAAGAGCAGTGGAATTCTTAATATAATTTGAGAGATCATTTACAAATAAAAGGAATAGCAAAGGACCCAGTTTTGAACCCTGTGGTGCTCCTGATAATTGAGTGTATTCAGTAGCTTTGTACTCCTTATACATGACCATTTGGCTACTGCTTTCTGTCAAAACAAATTCAAGCTCAGTGAACAGAAAAATACGTATCCCTTTCATATATTACCTCCTCCCTTCGACTACCAAATAACACCAGCAAATTGGCTTAGAACGGGGTCAGCTAGCATATTAATATAAATACATGAATTTTCAGCCACTCTCACACCATCAGATTCTGAACTTAGATCAGAATGTAGGGATATCTCTACCACCGTTTCATTTATTACTTCGAGTCGTTCTACAGATTTTCTAGCAGTGTCAGATTTTGAAATTTTACGGCCAGTGTAGATTTAAGATTACTCCGAATGCTCGTCGTGCCAAGTACGCACAGTTATAAACTTGTACATGAAACAATTATTGAAGGGCAAAGTGTCAAAAGGGGTTATATCCACTTGTTTTGAAACTGCAATCACGGCAAATTTTGTAAATTATCAAATGTCTAAAACTTTATCATACCAAAAGTGTTTAAAATACTCTAATAATACGTAGAAAAACGTATGTCTTGTAAGGCTAATATAATTTTGTTTTTTATAGAAAACTTGCCAAATTGAATTTAATCCTTTTTTGGAATTGACCCCTACAATTAATAGCTGACTATGAATCGCGCGGGCCAGGTGAAAATGCCGGTCAGGACGCTGGAAACATTTCATCAGTACTCCCATGACTTGCGCTCTGAGGTATGCTCAGCGTTCTATGAAACTGAGCACCAGAGTGTCCTTGGTACTCCCAGTCGCTTTGGGAGGTAAAGGCGGTCGAGTGTGGGACTGACCATCCCATCTCACTTGGGAGCGTGCCGTAGTTCGAGAATGTGGAACGCTACCTCCATCCACATCGTTCATGCACTGGGCCACGGCGCGTGTGTATCGCGCAGGGGATACATTTACTTTTACACAGACAATTGTCGCAGCAGAAGAATCAGGTATTTGTAGGTATTATTACAGAGATGACCTTTGTTGGTGCCAAAGCCATCTGCTAACTCTTATATAGGAGTGACTAATTTATTATAAAAGCTATTGACAATAAGTTTATTTACCTGGAGTATCAAAAGAACTTTAATTATCTTAAGGGAATCAAAACTTTTTTTTTACCTTGAATAAAAGTCCTTAATGATTCATTTTTCTTATTCGTAATCTATATGTATAAAATGGGTGGATGGATGTTCCAGCATAACTCTGGAACGCCTGAAGCAATTTCAATCAAACTTGGTACACTTATAACTTACAATCTAGAAAGAAATACTGTAGGAGTAAGCCACTCCTAACACCCATATAGGGGGCTGGAAGGAGGTGACATGTAAAATCAGTTAATAGATTATTATTGTCATATATATCCTTACAGGTTGAGCAACCCACACCACAGTGTAGTCTGCTGGGTTGACTACCTTCAAGTGAGTGCATTTGGCGTGACTATCAATTCATTAGCAATGACTATCTTACAAGTAAACCTATCGATGCTTCAAAGAGCTTTTTTGACCTAGCTTTGTAGACGCGTAGGGTATATCAGGAAACCACCAGAAAGCATAATAAAAAGTGCTTTCTTCCATACAGACGGGAGCAGTGGCCAAAAAGTTTGATTCATAAGAATAAGCATTTATAGTGTGATCTAAGTAGGAAAATACACGTGTATTTATAAAATGTGTGTAATAATGGAAAACAAATACACATTAATGGATATTGGGTGCATGCACTATCTTTTAGGGAGTACGTTCATCATGGCCGCCATCTTGAAGTCGGCCATCTTAAATCTTGCTCGATTTTTTTGAATAGTAAGGGGGTCATGTAACATATAAATTTGAGCTAGAATTTTACCAGAAATACTTTGGTGAAGTCAGTTTTGCTCTAAATTTACTTTTGAGGGAGATAATGAGAGGTGACACTAATATACAGTGTTGATTGAAAAATCCAGAAATCCTCTGTTATTTTTTTTTAATACAAGGAATGAAAACCAAATGCACAAGTAATGGCTACTGTGTAGGCAGTTCCCAATACAGATCTTCTTCAAGACTGATCTTGCCAAAAATGATATGTTAATGCTCCCATATTTACTAGACCTATTTTGTCTCTTTTCAGTTGTACACTCGACGTCAGAAGTTCTTTCACTTTCGGAAATTTTAGTTTACAAATTTGTTTGGAATTAATGGATTAATTTGTGCACCAGTACTTCCAGAAAATGATATATTCTAACTGAAAACAATATACAAATCGATCCGTTAATTCCAAAGTAATTGACAAAATAAATTTTATCAAAGAGAAGGGACTTTTGGCACCGATTGTACTATTAATGGTTACACTTGGCATGCGCCATTTTGTATCCATCTTGTACAATACGCCTTGAACAAGAAATCGAAAACTTAAAAAGGCGACTTGGTTGTGAAGTTAGGGATATTTCAACGAAACTCAACGAGCGACGCCTGAGAAATTCCTATAGCCTAGATAAACTGAACTATGAAGGAATCACGAAGTCACAAAAGCCTAGTTGAATCACGTACCTCTTTCATTTCTACAGACACACATTTGCGTACGTAGCCATGAAGACCGAGGGGCGGGGGAAGTGGTTTGAGCATTGTGTAAAAAAGAACAATGGACTCTGAAGCAAATCCAAACCCAACATGTTTGTTACTGAACCAAACAAAAAGGTGACACAACAGAAAAGAACTTCTGTCCTGATTCAGCGCCAGCCACGGAATTTCTCTTTAAATCCTGAAGCAAGTGCCAAATAGGATAAATTACTAAACTCTCACAATTTACGGATTAAACGGATATTTAAAAACAACACTCTGAATCTAAGCTTGAAATTGGCCTAGGCAAAGTTGACTAAAGGCTTCAAGTGTGAAAAGAATTTGGTATTCAACATCACTTCCTAAGGGTAAGTTTCATATGAATAAGCCTGGTTATTTTGGCATATTTCTGCACCATAAAAAACAGTTTGTGCACCGGGAAATAAATATTTTTAGAAATGAGATATGAACATTCTCATTTAATTAAAAATGAGAACATGTCATTTTGGAAGTCAACCCATTGGACTCATTTACAAACTCTCAAGTTTATAATAATAATTATTATTTAGTAAATGTGAATGCTGCTATTTCATGTCTAAGAAAATTATTTCTGGGTGGATGCACAGAAAAGAATTTTCTTTCTCAATTTTAAGAAACTGTTTTCTATAGTGTGCATATGAATTATTTGTTCTTTGCTAGAAATAACAAAAAATAGAGAATACAAAATGTGACAAAAGGGAAATGAAGCAAGTGATAGCTACCCAATTCCAAGAAATCTCAAAAGATCCATAATTACTTCAAACTGGTTTGTAGTTGTTAATAAATCATAACGACCAACGTCAGAGCTGAAACGGATCACCGAGTCAAGTTTCGATACTTGGAATCCGGCCTGACCCGATTTCAACCCAATATGACCCGGAAAGTAAACCAGGCTTTATTTTTAATTATTTAATTATGACTTTCGGCGTCTGAACAGTGTTTCTTTCAGAGGTGATCGGTAACGGGGGCTTTACCCCCAGAGAACTAGAAATGCTACGCCAAAACGTTCCTAGCAATAGTTAAAACTTATGGAGAAAGTCTTATATCCTCGAAAGAACAAAAATGCCCCCGGAGGTGTGGAAATATAAGGAAAGGCTATTCTGAATCTCACAAACGAAAATATGAATTGATTCAAACCACAGAAACAAGACTAAGTCAAATCGAGTCAAGACAGGGTCACTGGGTCAAGTTTGGGTCACTGGGTCAAGATTGGGCCACTGGGTCAAGCGGGTTAAGATTTAATCCCTGGGTCTCCGGATCCCAAGGTTAGTCTGATCATTTGGGTCAAGACACCGAGTCAGTTGCGTCATTCGTGCGGGGTCAAGACCTGGTCAATCGTGTTACGGATCAAATTTCGGACAGGGTCAGCTACGTCAAGGTCACCAAGTGACCCGGTTTTAGCTCTTACCAACGTTTGAGCTTCTCGTTAGTTCAATGGTTAAAACTCGCTTCTGGAGCGGTCTTGGTTTAATCCTTGATAGAGATACTTAATTTTAGTGTTGATCCGGTATCGTGATTCCAATTACAGAGCTACTGGAATTAGGAAGTAGCGGACTTTAGTCTCGAAAGACAGATAAAGAGGTGGTGGGGAGCTGCTGCGTTTACCACGTGACACACTATTTGAACAATAACTACAATTTGGCAAGTCAATGCACTACATGTTCTATCGAGACTAAGAGGTTTAGTCTTTCAAATCATCGTTATCTGGTTGATAAAATTGTATTAAACATTATTACTTTATTGATGTCCGGAGTAAGGTCCAAAATCAATCCCGGAATTAGGCATTACTTCGATTTCGGAATTACTTTCAAAATTCCGGAAATCTGACGTTCTGATATTCCGACATGCCGGAATTTCGATTCCGGGATCCTGATTTCCATTCCGGAAAACCGGACGGACACCCCTACCGGAGGGCCTTCGAAAAATACTTTAACGTGCTATTTCATTTGCCACGGTCTCTAGCTTTCCTTGTGGCCTTATGATACCATATTTCTTTTTTCAAATTGAATCCAAGTTGAAAGGTCGTCCTGAAAGAAATGCTTTCTACTTGATAACTTCTGTAATTATTAGCTGATTTTAATAACATTGTAATGACATTAACTTTAACGTATTACTGATATAGAGAATGTTTTATTTTCAAATTCCTAAGTAAACTTCAAGAATGACTGAGAAAAACAGAAAGCAGTGATTGAGTTCTTGGAAAAAGAGTGATATCAGGCTGCAGAGATCTACAGAAGACTCCTGGGAGTGTACGGACATGCCATAATCAACATTTGTAATGTCAGAATTTGGATAAAGAGGTTTGGAGAGAGGGAAAGTTCGGTGGCTGACAAACAAGGGAGTGGAAGACCCACAACTGTGAACAGACAAAGAGTGAATGACCTCATTAGAGCCGATAGTCATGTAACTGTCCGCGAGAAGTGTGATAAAATTCATTGTGGTCATAGTGCTATGAAATCATGAAAAAGCTATAGGAAGCAATCAGAAAAAAGAGACACGTGACATTCCACTTGATAGTGTTGTGTTACACCATGACAATGCACGTCTCCAAACCTCTATGGAGATTGTACAGACTATTGCCAAATGTGGTGGACTGTGATGATCCAGCCCTTCCTACAATCCTGACTTGGCTCCTTCAGACCTTTACTTGTTTGCCCCTATTCCATATGCAATACAAATAACAGTTGTGGTGAGTGGGTTGCATACGAGTGGCAACTAATGCGTTTTTAGGCGGCCTCAAAATCATTTTTTGATGCTCTTATTTTTTTCCCTTATATCCCTCTGTTTGTGGCGTACGCTAGTGTCTAATGGAAAGCAGATAGAGAGAAATTGACTTCAGATTTGTCTTTAGTGACCATAATTGACCAAGCCGCCTTCAATTCGGGGTGAGGCTACAAGGTTGTTATGCAGTATAAGCACTCACTTCGTAAGGCAGTCTAGCACTTCAATGAGAACATGAAGAAATAAACAGGCTTCAAATAAGTCCAGCGATCTCAACTTATTCTGCCTTTTTCAATTTTGTCACATCATAACAGGGATTCCGCCAAAATTTCCAGTTTGGGGGGATTGTAAAGTCAAAATTGGTGTAAATGGAGATTTGCACGGTTTCTATCGATTTCTGGCCGTAAAAATTTTGAAGTTGGGGCTGTGCGCTCGAGTATGTCGGGGGTGACACCCCCTACAGGAAGGGGTCTGGCAGAATCACTGAATCAAACTTTTCCGAACGATATTTTTATACTATTTACACTTCTGTAAAATTTAACATATTCCACACAGATTCTCTGTTCGGATGTTCAACATTATCTTCACCTTTTCTTCCAATATCCATACTACCCAGATAGCGTGCCAGCTTGCAACAAAATTGCCAGTCACTCGCTTGCTTTGAGCTTGTCAAACTTGATATTCTGTTGAACTTAATAAACAAATTTGTCGGGACAACATAACTGGCTTGGTTGTTATCAATTTGTTATTTATTTGAATTTTGTTTCGTTGCACTTTCTG
>JAGDQP010021753.1:0-31346 GCA_022664845.1 Lepisma saccharinum | reverse complement strand
GAGAGGGAAGATACTTAAACAACATCACAAAACAAATGGCTTCTTAGCTGCTTGTGAAAGTTCATATTGTCCTTCTCTCTTCCATGAAATTAGGTTAAACTTCTGCGAAATAAAATTTTTCCGATTTTCTATCTTATCTTGATCAAAACTAATTTTAAGGACAAGAAATTTATCCCTGGCAGGAACGAAAATTAATTTGTCAAGGTAGGAATCTTGTTTCCCAGAGGGGGAGGGGGGTTCAGGCATCTCACTGCTAATTCTCACGTTACCTAGAAATAGGAATATCAGATTCGGGTACCTTACTGCTAAGAAACGTACCACACGTGGGCCTAGCTTTTTATTTAACAGGAAATCTCTCCTGAAGTTCAAAATATTACTACATTTGTATTAACAGTATGGTTAAACGAGAAAAAAGCATATTGGCAGATGGTTGAATGTCCGATTTAGTTTATTTGATCTCTGTTACCGATCTGGCAAATCAGTCCGAAATATATTATGGTTATTTCAGTAAATACTTATAAATGAGGTGATTACTTCAAACAAAATCAGGAGTTAAATAAAATACGGTAAACTTATTTCGCTGCTCAACTTCAGTTAACGAGTCAAGATTATTGCAACACCTGTGAAACTCTACATCTTATAATAGCGAAGCATTACTCTAAGCAAATCTTTAATTACATCGTTAAGGACAGGCTTCGTACATCTAGATGGAGTTGAATTTATGAATCTTTATATTATGTCCTTTAAGCTTCTTAGGCGCACGATTCCGGATAGTAACAGTCAGGTCTTTGTTGAAGTACCTATCCCAGTCTTTGATTGTTGGGACTGAAGAAACATCTGAAAATCCTTTCACTATCGCCGATCATTGGGGTCGAACCAACGATTTTCCAAATGCTACACCAACGCCCTATTATTGAGCTACGGCTCAGTACTCGTAGTTGGACATGAGCTAATTTACCACAACTCACACGTAATTTCAATTCCATTTTTTTTCAAGCATCACGAATTTGATAAAATTATTACAAAAAATCTTAATCCACCGACCAGGCAAATTACTGAATTAGAAATTGAATATTTTACTTTACCTGAGAAGTTATCTTTAAATTTTACGCTGTTTACAAACTACACATATCTGACTTCTTTACAAACACTCATTGATCGCAAAAAGAATGAATTACCTTGCAAGTTCTCTGATCTTCACCTTCACCTGGCTTTCCTAACCTCCACTAATCGTTCCTAAGACATTTATTATAATAGATAAGATAATATGTCTTTTTATCAATAAAACAGAAGGTAAAATAAAATTCGGTATATTACAATTACGACCGTATTTACTATTATGATCCGACTCTATCCGAGTGCATTTTCGTTTAAGGGCTGATTTTCATGAACGCTTGCGTTGTTTCTTTGCTTGCGATTAGGATGAATAGCCAATTGAAACACGTGTCTTAACGCCCCCTATTATGAGTTCTACGTGTAACACGTATTTTAATTGGCTATACACCCAAATCCGAAGCAACGAAAGATTTCACGAAAATCTGCTCTGAACATAAAACGAATACAATAAAGTTTGGACGCAATCAGATATGGACGACATTGTGATATATAGTATCGCGAACAAGAAATAGTATCTTGGCAAATACTTGATACTTCTGGAAATAAGAATCTGCATCAAAGTCCTGGAAGAAGTGATACATTATACGACGCTTTTTGAAGAAGCCAGTCCAGTCGTTCAGAAAAGAATCAAAGAAAAAATAACACGTCCAAACCGAGATGCCAGCCGTAAATGTTGTTAATGTGCTGCCAACATTGAAAGACATTACGTCACATCTAGATTGACGTCTTTCCAATGAATTCTATCTAAAAGCAATACTGGACTGACTGCTGCCATTGAACGTTTTATGAATACATGAAATCAGGGAGCGAAGAGTTGTCTGTCAACTTCCAGTCTAAACCAATATGAACAAAATTTTAGGTTCAAACTCAGTTTTCTTACGCTTAATGTCGCTGTGCGGACCGTTTTTATTTATGTCTTTAATTCTTGCAAACAACGTTAATATTATTTGCAGTATTTTCTATTATATGCATTGTACAGTCACGGAAATACGCGAATCTAGCATTGAGTTTTTATTTACGTCATATTCATGCAGCGGATAGGCACCCTTTAGTCTAAGCCTGACACATCTGTTCCACAGATATGTCACGGCTTAATCATAACTGCCTTTCTGTCTCATAAATATAAATAAATGAAAAGTTTGATGTTAGTTTTTACTTAACTCCTGCAGTACATACTTCCGTGACTGTACAGTACATTATTATATGAATACTTTTAAAAGTTAGACTTAAATAGAAAAACAGGCCGCTTAGTGGTGAGAAGCGTACACAATTGAGTTAAATCTAAAATTTGCTCTACATTGGATTAGATTGAAAGAAGACAAACAAGTTTAAATATTTGCTGTTGCGTCTATATTTCGACACTAAGCAGTCACTCCAGTATTGCGTAGAGCTCAATGGTTGAGAAACTTGTATCTTCTGAAATCTGACAAAGTTTCATTATCTTGTGTTAGAGAATCCTCAAGCCAGTACCAAAGAGGGGGAAATGCCAGAATCACCTCAGAGACAAGGTTTATTGAACAGATTCTAACGCAGTACGAAGTATATCGAAGCACGTGCTTTTTGTCTGCAAGCTCGAAATGAATTTGTATCAAAACAGGAAACACTTATTAAGAAAGGAATAACTTACCACAAAACATTTTTATTCCGTGTTAATTTAATCCACTAATCCTAGGGCACTAATCAAGGAACTACATAAATTGATAAGTTCTATATGGAGGAAGGAGGAGCTCCCAAAGGAATGGAAAACCCCAATAATAGTTCCGATTTCCAAAAGGGCGATAAATCGGACTGTGATAATTACCGCAGAATCTCGTTACTTCCAACCTGTTACAAGGTATTAAGTAATATTCTGTTATAACGGCTAAGTGTAAACGTAGATTAAATAATTGGATTTAGAAGAAATAGATCCACGTTGGACCAGATTTTTGCCTTGAGACAAATTTTGGACTGTTCATATAATGGGACTGTTCATCAGCTATAGATTGATTTTAAGAAAGTATATGATTCTATCAAAAGGGAAAAGTTATACAGTATGCTGATACGAATTGGAATTCCGAAAAAAATAGTTCAACTAGTGAAGATATGTCTCAACGACCCCCACAAGCAGAGTACGGATAGGTAATAATATGTCAGATAGTTTCAAGATTCGCAACAGTTTGAAACAAGACGATGCCTTGTCCACACTACTGTTTAACTTTGCTTTAGAATATGAGATTTTAAAAATTAAAGGGGACAAAAAGGGACTATCATTGAATGGTTTGAATCAACTGTTTGTATACGCGGATGATGTAGATTTAATGGAGGACGATATAGATGCACTACAAAGCAACGCCAATGATTTAGTAGAAGCGTGCGATGAGATAGGTCTACAGGTAAACATAGATAAGACAAAATACATTATAACAAGCCGAAACAAGGGAATGAAATAAATAAAAACATAAGAATTAGGGATGAGGTCATAGAAAAAGTAAACAAATTTAAATACTTGGGAGCATACGTAACAAGCAAAAGTGAGTTCACGGAAGAAATAAAAAGTCGGTTAGTATCGGAGAATGCATGTTTCTATTCAGTTCAAAAACTTCTAACATCGCGATTAATATCAAGGAAATTGAAATTATACAGAACGGTTATTCTGCCGGTAATACTTTACGGTTGCGAAATTTGGAATACGACCCTAGCAGATGAACATAAATTATGTGTATTTGAAAATAAGGTTTTGAGAAAGATATACAGGCCGAAACGCGACGAGATAATTGGAGAGTGGAGGAGACTGCATAATGAAGAACTCCACGGACTATACGATTCACCAGATGTTGTAAAAATAATGAAATCTCGACGACTAAGGTGGGCAGGCCATGTAGCTAGAATGGGGTAAAAAAGAAGATTATATACCATCCTGGTTGGAAGGCCGGATGAAAGGAGGCCATTGGGAAGACTGAGACGTCGTTGGGAGGACAATATTAGAATAGACCTTCGAGAATTAGGTGTTCCTGATGAAAACGGGCTTCATATTGCCCAGGATAGAATCCAATGGCGAACGTTTGTTACTGCGGCGATGAACTTCCGAGTTCCATAAGCCATAGGGTTAATTAGTTAAAAATCCAAGATAACATAATTATACATAGCAAAACCAATTAAGTGGACAAACCAGATTAAGTTTCCTCTGCGCTCCCTAGCTTCACATATTCATGAAATTTTCAATGGCTGCAGTCAGCCCAATATCGTATTAATGGAGGTTGATGTTCTAAATCATCGACCTAAATTAATACGATACTAGGGGGCGGAGAGGAAACTTAATCTCGTCTGTCCACTTCCAGTCTAAACTAATATGGACCAAATTTTCGATTCTAACTCAGTTTTTTACCCTTGATATCGCTGTGTGGTCCGTTTTTGTATTTATGTCTTAATTTTGGCAAAAAACGTAAATATTATTTGCAATATTTTCTATTGTATGCAGAGTGCGGTATACTCTTACATGAATAACTCAGGAATTAAGACTTGAATCAAACAACGGGCCACACAGCGATATCAAGCGTATAAAACTGAATTAGGACTGAAAATTTGGTCCACATTGGATTAGACTGGAAGTGGACAAACGAATTTAAATATTTGCTCTGGCGTCTATCTTTCAACATTAAGTAGTTACTCCAGTATAGTTTACGTAGAGCTCGATGTTCTAAACTTATGTTTTCTTTTCTCATGATTTTATATCCATTTTTGTCTGTATGAGGAAAAACAATTCTTCTTCTTCTTCTTAGTTTCAGACACATAGAAAAAGAATGACGGTTGGTTGGACAAGGATAATCTAATAGAGGATTTGCTTGTAGCTATCTCATGCGCAGAGATAGAATGAAGCCAGAAAACAACTGAACATTGACCAAGGCTACGTACCTGATTGGTTAGAGGAAAACTAGAAAGTTGTTGCCATCTTTAATAGCCGAAAACAATGTTCTTGATTGGAGTAAGTGGGCTAATTAGACGGGACTATTCTTTGAAGTTTGGCTTCATATTCTTAACAAAATCACATATCATCTATTAGAACATCCTTGGCTAGAAACTAAAGTCACCAGGACTGGCCCGGCCACAAGTGTCGTGTCGCTAATATCGAGGTATACGTGAAAACTTCTAGCGTTAAGTTCTTATTTTTCGGTTATAGTGTAAACCCAGTGGTGAAGCTGGAACGGACCGCTCCGTACTTACGCTGCGCGTGTATGTGTGAGTGTTCATATGCTTAAATATTCTGGACAAACTTTAAGTAATAATAAAATTTTGGAAAGCGCCCGAATAATATTTGTGAAATTGTATCTAATGAAGTATCTGAGATTTTCACATTGTTTATTTTAACTGAGAAATTAAAATACCCGTAATTTATGACATGGTACACCTACGCGATTACGGATGATCTAATTTCTCAGCTATAATACACAATGTCAACATCTTAGATTGTTCATTTTACACACATTCACAAATATTATTGGACCCGCTGTCCAAAAGTTCAGATTGCTTGTCATTTTGTCCAGTATCCTAAATGAAAACTCTCTCTTGCACACACACACATTAAGCTTAGGTACGGAGGCCTCATAAAATGGACTGTTAGGAACATAATATTGTATTATTGTCTTGACATATTAACTATATTTGTTTTTTAATAACAATAATAATTCACAATAAGCGACCACTCTTAAGCATTTAATTCGCTATTATTTCAGCACTGGGTAAACTATTGAACTCTACGTAGCAATACTGGAGTGACTGCTTTGAGTCGAATAATATACCACCAGGGCAAATATTTAAACTAATTTGTCCACTTCCAGTTTAATCCAGTGTGGACCAAATTTTCAGTTCTAACTGTTTTATACGTTTCTTGTGGTTGTACAGCCCGTTTTCTTATTTAAATCTAAATTGATGAAATCTCTTCTCTATTAGACTGTCAACCGTTAAGTTGGGTTTCACAATATTATTATGTAGTTCTTCTACAGAGTTCACGAAGAAGTTATTAAAATCTTCAGGGTGGGAGTAAACGAAGTCCTTTACATTACTTTTAGCTACAGAATTAATTATATTCCAGGCTTTCTTACATTTATTATCAGATGAATCAATTTCAGCTGAGTTATATTTCTTTTTAGCCTCGTTGATAGCTACCTTATACGTTTTCCTAGCATGCATATAAACTGATCTAGCCGCTTCACTTTTATCTCTACGGTATAAGTTTAAATACAGCATAACTTTACATTGCATTGAGGATAGTTCGGGAGTATACCAGTTGAACATATTTTCTTTGTACTATTTCTTATACGGGCTGTTATTGACTTTACAAGTTCTTTGTGGAAAAGAAATTTCAAAATTGTAAAGAAACACATTCAAAAATCGTTCGAAGAGTGCATCGGAATCCTCACAATTAAGTAGTACTTCATGCCAATTCACATTACTGAGGGAATTTTTAAAGAACAATATCTTTTCTTCAGTGATTGGTCTCGATACAGCAATTTTATATTCGGAAGCCACTGAGTCACCCACGTTATTTAATAGTAAGTTTAACAATTTAATCCATATACAATCATGATCCAAAAATGGAAAAATAGATACATCACAAGGAGTATGAAGTAGACTAAAATTTATAAATATGTTGTCAAGGCAAGCTTGTTGGTTTCGTATTTGTAATACTGTAGTTAAATTGTCTTAAAATATTTTTCAATTCATTTACGGTATTCTTTTTTAATGTCATATCAAATTCAGAGTTTAGGTCGCCACCTATAACTATCTTATAATTTCTAAAACTCGGTCTATTTAAAAGAATTAACAATTCCTCAAATCTATCAAGGAAAACTATAGCACTACCGTTTGGGGTTCTGTATAGAGATACAATAATTAGCTTGAGGTTATTAATGACAATACATGTGGCTTAAAATCAAGCTCAGTACATAGATGTTCAAAATTTAGCTTATTGCACTTCAGTGATAACTCATATACATTTAGATCAGAAGCTGAATTGGAATGTACATAGTGAAAATGTATGTGGAAAATTATCCAGAGTTTTGTGTCTACTACGCAAACTAAATACTGCAGTTGGAGAAAAAATACTTATTTCAGTGTAGTATGCATTCGTTCATTCACAACTACTATATGGTAGTATGGTTACTATGGGGTAACTCAAACGGAGCTCAGACAGTTTTTAAATGGTGGAAAAAGGCATTGAGAATTTTAAAAGGATTGCCTGATACTGTGTCCTGTAGATTTTTTTTAAGGAAATGCAAATTATGACAGTTCCTTCACTGTATATCTATAGTTGTCTTATGTATATAAAAGAGAATTTGGGAGATTGACACGCGTAATAATATTCATTTGTATGACACGAGACTCAAGAATGGCATAAATATACCCCGTCTTAGGTTAAGTAAAACACAAAAAGTTATAAATATACGCGGATGAAATTATATAATCTCTTATCCTTGGATATCCGCGACATGAGTTATAGAAACTTTGAGAAACATTGTACATCTTGGCTTTTAAGTAATCCTATGTATAGTTTATTGGAATTCGAAGGAAAATTAGTATTATATTAGTATGGAATATATATAAATGTGAAGAAACTGTCTCCATATTCTAAATGTGTTTTTTATACAAAGTTATTGTAAATATATTGTATTCCATTTTGAGGTTGTCCATTGCAACAAAATGTTGTTTAACGACAATAAAAAGTATTCTATTCTATTCCATACAAATTCAACATATTCTAGCGATGTACTAACAATGCTTACCCCCCATTTGATTGCATTTGGTTAATTATAACAATTCTCTTTTTTAATTGTTCTTTGGAGGTTCTTTGGAAGTCGGAACCCCTTCGAGTTAGTCTTCTAACACACTTACAGGAAATTAAATTTTAAAATACTGATTGTCTTTTTAATTGGGTAAACTTATTCCCAACATAACTATTGTAGTGAAAGAGACAAAAACATGCAGAAAGCATTTAACGTACCTTCCTTCGTTCCTGCCAAAGGACACTTAACGAAATACCCTTGCCCGTGAATGTTTCTCATATTGGTGACAGTCTTATTCTCATGTACAGAAACGTGAATGGGTGTACAGTATCGTTTAAATGTAGAAGTAAGTTATTATTTTATATTTTATACATGGAACCTTTTCTCTTTCATCAGAAGCATAATCGAATAATCTTCATAGCCTTTTATTTTTTAGTGAAATAAAAACAGGTTTTATCTTGTATTAAATGGAGAAAACGTACACATGACTGATTGGTACAGTTTTCTCACCCTTGACGACCGTGTTCAATTATTAACAAAACGCACTTCTCCGAATATTTTAGATTTTTTTAGCATATATATATATATATATATATATAAACAACACATAAAATTGCATATATTATGACCGTACCAGTAATGGACCAGTCGCCACTGGTTGACCAGTAAGGGGAAACAAACGGTTTTAATAGAATATATTGGAAGCAGTAGTAAACAAAGTACGTCTTTTCTGAGTTAGGGTTTAATAGAGTAGTCCCCAAATAAGGGTTGCATAGTTCTCAGAGCTGAAAACAAGACAATCTAAGAGAATGAAATTAGAAGCTTCTATTGGCGGTAAATGTGTTCTCATTTGACACCAATGAGATTAATGTAAGGCACAAGTATCTGACAATTTTCTGACTATCGGTGAACAGCCTGTCATTTTTTAGTCTTTTAAAAAGGAGTTTTTTATTCTGTATGAAGAAAAGGCGAACAACAAAAAAATCAACATTTATGTTGAAGTTTACGCTTAATAATTATAGTAATAATAATTTTAAAGTCGTTAGACAACTATTTACAGTTGTAATAGACTTCGTCATAAAAAGGATACAATACAATATAGAATTATACAATAAAAATTAAGATTATACAATATGTACGTAGTTTAATAATGGTTCCTTATACAAGTTTCAAATTCACGTACGCTAACTTGTTTTAAGTATATTTTTAATGTATCTGTCAAACCTTTTCTGATTCATATCTCGGTAAAAATAACGGTAAAAATTACAATATTTCATTCCTGAGTACATATAACCATGTTGCGTCTTACTTAGTCTTGCATACGGCGAATCTAATTTATCTTTTTTGTCTTATATTATAGTCATGGATATCGGTACGTTGTAACAGCCTAGTTGCTGTTCTATTTTTATTTTTATTTTCTCCCCTTTTATTTTCTTAGTCTCCGTTTTGTTTTCTTTCTGTGTGTTCTCTTTAGCTCATTCTCTTTGGTTGGTTTTAGACTCTTTGAGCGTGTTCCGCTTGGATTTTTCTTTGGATTTTTATCGTTATCCATCCAGGTTTTCGTTAGTCACACAGCAATGACTTGGATCTAACGCTTGTTTTTGATTGGCCCTAGTCAATGCTTCGTGACTTGTTTTTTGCTGATTGGTGTGAATCAGCCTTCTTCTCCGTTTTGCTGGGAGAACTGCTCTCCCACGCCATGTTAGTTCAGTTCCAATTTTTAAAACGAGACGAGTGGATGTCCTGGCTTTCCGTCACATGTACTTCCTAAGCCCTGTCTACGAGAGGTACATATAAACACTAAATTTAACATAATTTTCGATTTCGTCTGATTTCGTCTATTCCGATGCAATATATTAAATCGTATTAAGAAGAATTAAACCGATATAAGTGCTAACAGGACTTTTCAGCGACATCATTTCGGAATTTCCAACTCATTAAAATTTTATATTATTTTTGTTTTGAGATTATTTATCAATATGTACAGTATGTTCTAAATTTCAGTATGGGGCCGCTATTGACCGAATTCTTACATTATAAATATCGGTTCGTTAGATTTCAATAGTCATATGCCAATTTCTCGTCTCCAGTTTTCTAATCTATTCGAAATTCCCGGTTAGCCATGTTTGATAGCTACCGCATATTTTCCTTACTTGATGAAATTAGCAACATGTCTGCTCGACTATCTTTGCGTACCGTTTTCATGTTAATAGTAAATTTTAATTTATTCGACATGGTTCGATAATTTTGGTTTCAACTCCAGCCACTATTCTCCGATGAAAAAGTCATATTTTATATTTTCAAGACTTATTCAGAACGTCTTTTGTATAACGTAGTAATTATCTGTAATGACGTCACACAATTATTAAGGTTAAAGTGATTCTTTCATTACAATGTATTTTGGACTAGAACTTCTTTCGTGTAAGTAATACTGTGTTAAAACTTTTCTAAATTATACAACAATATTTCGGGAATAATTTGTGAAAACATCAACGAAATTTGTTAATTATTACAGAAATTATGGACATTTATGTGTGACTACGTAACTTTCAGTTCTGCTTAATTCAATGTATACCAGCGATTCAAATTTGTTTGTTTTACAACTCAACTGTAATTCTGTTCAGATTCTGATAAAATTATCATAGCCGAAAGCGTGAAATATGTAAATTCAAAGCAATAAATTGAAATTCTGAAAGTTTTATATTTCTTCGAAAACAATCTTGAGTTTATGTTCAGTGAACGTAGTGTAGAAACCTCTCAGTTAACCAGGTACGATCTACGGCATTAGTTGATAATCCTCGTACAGTGTTTAGTGATATTTATAATGTGCAGTGAGTTATTTAATGTTTAACTTGATATCTATTGGAAATTAGCTATGAATCGTTACGTGAAGTTGACAGCAATTGATACTCATTATTTCTGTGTTTCGGTAAACCTATCGTTTTAAGTGATGTGATTTTAATTAGATTAGATCGGTTCATAAATCCGTAGACCAGTGGTAGGATTCTTTCGCCAGCTGAGAAGTGATGACTTGGGAAAAGAACTATATATTGAATTTCTGGTTATTTCTGCGTTGAAATATGAAGTGACTCCAGCATGTGATTTGTATGAATAAATATTATTATTTTTTGCGTTATGACACTACGTCTGGATTGAGTTGCGACCGTCATTCGTTGTGTTCATTCGTCTTTATTTCAGGAATTGTGATTCCAGACTACAGGTGTGGGCCCTACTAAGGTAAAGGTAAGACATGGTCTTTTGCCACCCTGTAGATTTCGAAGTGAGTAAAGACACCGTATGAGTCACATATGAGTCGTTTTGCGTATCATCGTTTGAGATTATTTCCCAAGTAAAGATTGCGTTTTTCTTTCTTAATCTGTCGCTAATCTGAACCAGCTGGTACTTCGGAGTATGAACTGACGATCTAATTAAAAGATTGGAGGTGTCGCCTTACCGGTATTTCCTCCCTCGATCTAAATTAATTTTTGTTACAGCGATCACAAGGATCTGAAATCCTCTTTCCCAGATATTCTTAAATCTGGAAGGCATTTCTGCGCCGCTCGTCTGGGGTGTAGAAAATGTTTGGAGCTAGAGGTTAGGTTAGATGCGTTGCGTGGGTACTCTAGGCTACTGGCGACCCTATTTGTTTGTGTGATCCACTTTTGGGATCATTAGGTTGGGGACGTTGCAGTTTTTGTGCGACTCCAGCCAGGATTGCCAAAAAAACCTGTGCGTTTTCAACGTCTTATAATTTGAGCATAGTTTTCTTTAGCATACATTAAACTCTGATATACAAATATCGATTACGATCATTTTTTTATATTCACTCCATTTTTGTCTACAAGATACCCTATCAGAAACCCCCTTTATACATCTAACCCTTTTCTTTTGCCATTTAAATACATTTGTTGGTAATACACTAAAACCTTTAGTGTTTAGCCTTGCAAAATAAACTACACAGGCCTTTTAAACTTCTTGGAAGCGACTAGGGATAATGCTCCACCCAAAGCAAATACAGAAGCTAAACTAATTGCTGAGAAGATTGGGATACCAGTTGATTTGGAAGAGAAAAGGAGAAAGAAAAAAATGTTTGGCGAGAGCTGCGATGATGAAAATGTCGGCTTATCAGGGAAAGATGTGCCTAGAATTACTTTATTTGAGATCGTTGAGAACATAATGGGTGAATTAAAAACTCGGTATCAACATTTGGAAGAAATCAGTGAAAAATTTAGTTTTCTTAATGGGAGTAACATCCTCAAAATGAATGTCAACGATTTACATCTGAAGCGAAAAGTTAGTAGAAACTTACAAGGACGACATAAGTGAAGACGAATTTTTGGAGGAAATTGAAAGTTTTAAGCACCACGCCTTAGTACTGGATGCCAACATGAAAACTGCACCTCCAGCGAGACTCTTGAATCTCATCTACAAACACAGACTGGAAGAAGGATATCCAAATATGACAACAGCCTTAAAGATGTTTGTAACTCTCCCTGTAACAGTTGCTTCAAGCAAATGAAATTATAGTAAACTAAAACTTATTAAAAATTACTTAAGAAGCACCATGGCACAAGAAAGACCTTCAAACTTGAGTATCATTGCTAGTGAACATAAAAGAGCTTCAACTATTTCTTATAATCAAATTTTTTGTAATCAATGTATGAATGCAAATGTGAGAGTATGCATGAATGAATGTATATAAGGAAGTATGTATTTATCTCGTTTGATACCGGTATTTTATGCTATTATAAATAATACAAAATTTTTGCATTACTTGTACTCAGTATTCGCCATAAGTATTAAAGTATTGTCTTTATGCTTATTCTATTTAATATTAGTTTTCCCATTTTTCTTTTTTTTAATCTACACTAATATGTGATGTAAATAATAGTTTGTATAAGTATCTTGTATTTGGAGCCATATTATGCTCTCTTTTGAACAAACAAACGAATTTGTTCATTATTTTTTTTCAAACCAAAGCTAAATGAAAAATGAAAGCTGTACAAAGTTATTTTTAAAACTTGTTATCACATAACGAATGTAATATATTTTGTAGGTAAAATAATTTACATTACAATATTTAAACATCAATATAACATTAGTTTTATTTTAAATGTAATTTAAGAGTGCAATGTGTAACTGAGTAAGACTTTTCTAAAGCCCCTCGTATACGATTCAATAAAGCTTGAACAAGAGCGTTGAACAAGCAATTGGATGCAAATGACGTCACGAGTCAGAGACTCCACACAGGAAATATCTTGAATTCAAGTCTTCTCATCCAATTCGTCCTATTTAGAACCTGTCCTATTTTTATTGAATTCAACGCAGTTATCTACAAATCACATCGCTGGTGACTTGAACACGTGGCAACTGTGCTTCCGGAATGCTAAAATCTAAAATGTGAACATGGAGCAGGGAATTTTTAAGCCCTTATTTTTATGATGCGAAATAAAGATATTATCAGAAAATCAAAATAAAATAAAGTATCGCTACAAGAAATTCCATCGCATCTTGCTGAGGTAAAGTGTACCTGATGTTTCTTCTGTAGATTTTGTACAATCACTATTGCAATAGAAATTGATACAGAGGGTTTACTATCATTCCTAATAAAGTTTGTATTGTCTTGAGAAGCAGTAGGATATTAATATTTAAAGTGCCACTGAGTTGCTCATAATTTGAGCAATAAAAGTAGATGTTCGAGGCATCACCAACTACGGAATCGCAGCCGTTAATCAAGTTATTATTTTATTAAAAGCGACGCATATCATGTTTAACATTCACTCCATGTTCCCGCTTTCAACGCAGAAAGAGCAAATCGACTCATGTGCTTTTGGCTCCTTCACACTTCCGTTTAAATTATCGAATCGTGCACGAGCACCATCCAAGCACTTTCAACACTACTTGGATACAACCCTTTGATTATTCCAGTTGGATCGTGTACGAACTCATCCAACTGCTTGTTCAAGAATTTCATTCTATGTTTATTGAATCGTGTACGAGGGGCTTAACCAAACCTGTGAGGAAGAGGGGGCCGAGTTGCATGCTTGCCCCGGGTAACAAACCATATTTGCGGGCCTTCTTGTCTCCGTTCATCATCAATGCTATTACACAATGAAATACTTTTATGAGGATTCCCTTCTAACAAACAAACGGGTCCAAATAACGCCTCTGGAGTCAACAAGATGGGTATCAAGACTGGCTGATGCTTGCCATGAACAAGTTGTTATTTGGAGTTTGATTAGAGCCAGAACTGACACTCAGAAAATATTCGCCTATGTTCTTGATCAAGTTGTCATATACAAATTGTTCCATATTGGTAATTATCAATTTGTCATATCAAGGTTGCTTCAAAACTTTTTCATGTTTAAATCAAAGTTGATTCATACATGTCATAAAGAACGTGTCATATCTGTGTTTTGTTATGCTTGTATCAAGTTTCACTCAAGCATTCATTGAGAGAAATGTTGTTTTAAAACATTTTAATTTGACTTTGCAACATTGCGTGAAATCTGACATTGGCTATATGGATAAAACCTGCATTTTCTATATCATGACTGAAAAGTTTCAGCGCCTTCTCGCTGCAGTATCATTCCCCGTTGGGTTAGAAAAGTCACGTTAACATTTTAATTATATTCCAAGTTAAGGTACATTGCGTTAGCTTAGCGTATGTTAGCCCTCAAGCTCTACATACTGCAGTGACTGCTCAGTGTCGAAAGGTAGACGCCAGAGCAAATATTGAAGCTCGTTTGTAATCCAGTGTACACCAATGTTTCACTTCTAACTTGGTTTTATAGGCTTCTTGTTGTTGTACGGCCCGTTTTTTGTTTTAAATTTAAGCCTTAATTCCTAAGATATTTATGTAATAGTATACCGTACTTTGAGAATATAAAAGTATATAACAGAGAATACTGAAAATAATATTTGCCTTTTTGTTTTTCAAGAATTAAAACATAAAGCAAAAAGCAGGCAGCACAGCAATATCAAGCGTTTAAAGATGAGTTTGAAACGAAAATTCGGTCCATGTTGGTTTAGACTTTAAGTCCGCACCCTGATTGCTTATATTCATAAAATTTTCAATAGCAGCAGTCAGTTCAGTATCGCTTTTAGATAGAAGCTATTGGGTTAGCTTAGGTTAAAAAATCACGTTATATACTGTATATGTATTCATTAATCACTTTCACCCACTTCGGAATTACTCCCGCGAGAATGACGTAATGTTTATTGTATAACGAACTTGATATTTTGGGTCAATCTGTAAATGTTGCCCAACATTTATATAGAAAGCCCGGAATCTCTTATAGCTTTCATGTCAATCTTTGTTGTTCTCAGACTATAAAAGATTAACCTGTGAACATTAAATAAGGATCTCTTGGCCGCATCCTAAATTGCATGATGCACCCTGGAATGCTCCCTTGGTCCATCCAATCCACGGGTCATCTTTTGTCCCGAACCACGACCGACGATGGATTCTACTTAGCTATGAGGGCTCATTTTCAAGCCCGCTTGCTTTACTTGTGATTTGGGTGAATAGCTAATTGAATACGTATTAAAACTACACCACAAAACACCACGTGTTTCAATTGGATACACACCATAATCGTGGGCTTGAAAATGAGTCTTGAGTGTTGCTTTAACAGTACAGAAGAATGTTGGCACTGCTGCGATGGTGTTTGGTGGTCCGCGAGATATTTAACAAAATGATTTCGGAAGGAAAGTATTAGTTTGATATATACTGTGAAAATTCTGTCTTAGTGATTCTTCGTTGTCCTCTTCTTGACAAGAAGTTGTACTTATGATGGCTTCTATTGTAGTAGAGACTGGCAACATGGCGGCTTACTAGAAGAAAGCCGCTGAAATCTCCTGGGATAATTTTACAACATTCCAAAGTTTTGTCGGCTATCTCTTCAAGAAAATTTACTCAGTTGTGTTGTATAGTGTAACAGTGTTCTTATACAATAGTTTTTCATCACGAAAATTCAAAATTAACAGTGATAACATCAAAAGTGACGGTGACTAGAGAGTATAGAGTGATTGACGAATATGGCGGACAGTAACCATAGCAACTAATAAATAACTGACTATAAAATGTCAAATAAAATGAACGATAGGCTGTAAAACTGTATAATATTACTATTTTAATATGCCAATTAATATAACGATTTTGCTATGGGTATGAACCAAGATTCGCGCCCGCGATAGCAAGAAGCAAGATAAGTCTATTGTAGTATATATGCTGGTATATAGAAGCGCATGTTAAAGATCGTAAGAATGTGTGTATGGGTAAAAGTTAGCATACTGTTATGGGTTATTTGCATGCGTAGATCTTGTTTGTACTTAGTCGTGGTAAATTGTGTCCTGGACGTTCGTCACTAACACGTATATTTGTTGCTTGGTGGATTCAATATATATCTTGATGAACCCAGAAGTGTTTTATTGGAACTGATGGTGTCTGTATGTTTAGTTTTACGTTTACTAAAGCTAATTTCCTTTAACTTAGCAGACACAACAAATCTATAAAATGTTTTGACCACAATCAGACAATTTGTATTTACTATTTTAAAACAGAAGCTTCTGCAGAGTGTAACCTTTCGTTTAGTACCAATATACTAAATAGCAGTATAGTTAAATGCTAAAACTAAAATCAAGTCTCGTTACGTGAAAGAGTTTTGATTAAAACTATATATGGTTTGTGTTCAAGATGTATAAAATTTGTTCAAAGTTACTTCGCACTCAAGATATATAAATAACAGGTAAAGCATTCCCTCCTCATTGGCTGAATGGTGTATTACGCAACTGGATGATACTGTCATTAGGGAAAAAATATCCGTTTGTATTCTAGCATTGGAAATCGCCAGCTAGGTAACGACAACAACAGCCAATCAGGGCACGTCATACTATCACAGTGTCTCTCGCGACAGGGAAATTAGCTTAGACTTCACTAGGCCATAATATATGGTAACATTTGAAATTTACCTATCATATAACCGGGATATTTAAAAATGCTTATCGAATTTGACTTACAAGTTAGAAAAAAAAACCTGTCATGCCACTTGAAGTACTGAACATCGATGTTATTTGGTGTTGCGTTCCCCTGACACTAGGAGCGCTACTCTAACTCAGATTTTCCTGTCAAGGACTCGCTTAGTTATACATTGATCTTTGGATTAATAAGTTTCCCGCAAACTGCGACAGCTTACTTCATCACCGGAATTCAAAAAGTGTTCACTGTTGCCCAGAATGGATCCTCTGTTTCGCATCCATGATCTTTATGACATTAATAATTGTGCACTATTGTTTAAGTTAAATAATAAGCCATACAGAACAACACATTGGGCTAGCTAGATTTTATACAATTGAATCGCCAACAATCTTTGAATTTTATGAAATACATAACATTCTCTGACGAATGTACACTTCTGCTATCCAAATTCGGAAAGGAAGTATATATAAAGATAATAAAAACTGCATGACGAGAGAATAATATTTGGCATTCGTATTTTCATTTTGGTGTTTTTATACGGTTTGTTTCGTGGAATGTCAAATAAGATGAGTCTCGTAGGACAACTCGATTGCCATTTCAAACGGTTCCTCTTGGTTGAAATTTCCGTTTCGTTGCAGTTTATCTTCCAACTTCTTCAATCACTAATGATCACTGTGACGTACTTTCCTACAGAGTTGACCCGGATAGTTAGTAAATCTTCCATAGCTTGGTAACCATGGTATTTTGCGTAGGATTCTTCTTTGTGTAGGAAAGTACACACACGTCGGCCTATGTGTTAGAGACACATGGTGCATATCACTGGCTCCTGTGTTTTTCATTGGGCTACGATGCGAGCTTATTTTGAAATTCTTTATGCAAGTTAGTAGGACAAAGATAATTTATTTTGCAGATAGTTATTCACACCTGGTGTTGTAATGCATGCCATTGTATCTGACGAGAGGGTGTTTACATAAATACTTAACGTCCTTCTTTTTTACGGGACATTATGGCATTCTTGTTGATTGTGAGGAAGTGTATTGTTAATTCGATGAAATAGTCTAGAGTGTATATTAAACATTAATAATACAATACTAATCCTTGTGGTTTAGGGTTCGTTTAAATATTACAACAGCCTCCAAGGTTTGTCCTCGGTCATACTAGGTAAATGCCGTGACGTTACCTATTAACTACACCCTGGCAAACTAACTTCCAACATGCTCTTTTTATTTTTGAGTGTTTTTAATTGTATTCGAATAATTTCAAGATTAATGTCTGTGCTAATTGTCGCAACGATTTTTTCTGACGTAAATAAATCTTAATGGAGTATAGGAATAACACTATGACTACACTAATGAGAGAGAAGCGTGTACATGATCATTTTATTATGATTATTATATATTGAGACGAATGTAAGTAAAGCACTGTCAGGTTTACCGTATAAAAAGGTACGTGATTATTCCTGTTTTAAAACCATCACGTTCTAGGAAGAAAATTAAATATTCTTACATTTAAAAAAAAAGTGTAACACAATTTATACATTAGATTACAAACATGATATATATCTTTAGCGCCCTTCTACAGCACAGAAGAGCTCCGTTCACTTTTGTCCTTTAGGCAAGTTTGGTTCATCCCGACACACGAAAGAGGAAAAAATCTACAAAACTCAATCAGAGGGCGTCCGTTCATTCCCCCTAAATTGATATTTTCAATAAATATTAACATTTTAACTCCATTATTGATCAAGTACTGTCAGGCAATAGTAAATAAAGTTTTTTTTTCAAAGTAGCATGAAAAATTAGAAAGAACGTTATCGTGTTTTTTTCTGGCGTTCATTTTTTTTAGTTTTTTTTAAATAACTATTTCGGTATTCGCAATTTCAGCAGGTCACAAAAAAACTGACAGTCTGCCAAGTTCCTTGCAATATATAACCTACGTAAAGGGGAAAAAATGTATTATAATATCTACTGTCATAATTTTTATCCTTTTTTACGATATGTGTGCGAAGTTGATGTAAAAATATTTAGAACTTTATATAACTTAATGCAAACAATATTGATACCTGCAACTGCACACTTGGTTAAATAAAAAAAACACTTCGGGGTCTAAACCGGCGCACACGCCGCCCAGCTTCCTTCCGAGTTCGGACACACCATACTCCCCATACACACCTAGTAGTGTTGGGCACTATCGAATGAAAACTATCGAATTATTCGATAGTTCTTGACTATCGGACCTATTCGATAGTTGTTATATACTATCGAATGAAATATTTCATTCGCCACAAACCCATACTGCAAGGCTTCACACTACACAGCAGCAGTGATGGATAAATATGCCTTTGGTTTTCACAATAGAGGGAAAGTTGAAGTGAAAATTTGAAGCCTATTTCAGGGCCACAGAACAGCGCAGAATAAATATGAACCTTATGTGCAATTCAGGGGCACAACGAAACAGAACTATCGGAGACGACTATCGGAAAAGCCCATTTTTATTCTCTCGCGAGGGCCTCCCTAGTGAAGATTTGAGACCTACTTCGGGGCCACACAGCAAGTCCAAAAACAGCGAATAAATATGAACCTTATGTACACTTCAGGGACATAACAAAACAGAACTATCGGAGACGACTATCGAAAAAAGCCTTTTTTTATTCTCTGGCGAGGGCCTCTCCCAGCAAAAGCATTGGCAACTACCGACCGAACAAGTGAATGAATGAATGTTTTTTGTATTTTGAAGCTGTACGAGGACTATCGGAGAGCACTATCGAATGTTTTCGGGTGGCTAAACCTTTGCTGCTCTCTCCCCTTCAAAATGAAGAGCGAAATACGAGAAGGGACGGGGGAAGAAAAATCAGGTTGTATTTCAAACATTTACAGTACTCTTTCGCCCCTCTGAGTGTTTCTTTGCTGTGTCATTGCCGGAGGGCATTCTTACCCTAAATTCGAATGCTGTTTTGTGCTTCCTTCTTTTTTCTCCTCCAGTCTCCCTCAACCCAAACCATTTCCAGCGGTTCAGTAAGCGACACGAACAAAACCAATGGCCAGAAAGAAAACTATCGGACTATCGAATAAAAACTATCGATAGTTTTTCAGCGCTATCGGTTGTATATTCGATAGTAAAATTCGTTCGATAGTGCCCATCACTAACACCTAGTGTAACTAGATTCAATTTGGTACATCTATCTAACCTGACATTTCTAACCGAATGTAGCGCTATCTCATAGAACTGTGTACAGTTTGAAAGTGCGTAAATGGTACGACGTAAGAGAGAGAGAGAGAGATTGCGAAAATTCCAGAGTGAAGAAATTAATCAAAAGTGATGTGTTGAGCGATTTTTACGATATGGGTGGTCGAGTGTATATAGTGTAGAAAAACCGGCTAAACACGTTTGTCGTCGTAGCGCCTTTTGTGAGGTAACAATGAGGAAACAATAAATGTTGCAAGTTTCAACATTCTAGTAATAAATTCAGCATGACACAAAGTTGCACGGTAAATTACATAATACTAATAATAAAAATCAACATAGAAAAATAGTTCAATAGATCTATTCAGCAGAAAAAAAAGCATAATTAATTACTCAAACTCATCTTAATGTTTATCAGAAGGTTTGTTAAAAAAATCCTCGTAAAATTGTTCTGATTAATTTTCACAAAACAGTTACGTTAGTAACACAACGGTATTTCTATCGAACAGTTATATGTATCCGTTTATATAGTATTGGATAAAAACCCCACGTATATATTTATTTGTATGAAGTGAGAAGGTTTTAGAAAATGCTCGAAGCCATTCGAAGTTTCCTCAGCCTTTTGAGGAAAGAGAAACCACTCGTAAGTAGTAATCAGAGTTAAGTATGTATTGTGGTTAGTGTACAAGGGCATATGCAAAATACACTGAAGTGTTGTCCGTCTAGTTGTTGAAAATTCGTCGGTGGTTATACGCACTAATTCTATATTTAAGCCCTAGACTGAGAATGTAAGAGAAAATATATTTGGCTTTTGTTTTTCTATTTTGCTATGATATTTAATGAATTGTGAATGGTCTTACACAGTCAGTATACGCTGCGAACAAAGTGACACTACTGAAAGTTTAGATACGAATCTTTCAGCTATAAAAATCATCCTTAATCGCTATGTACAAGAATCAGACAGAATTTTAATGTCTTGTGTGAGAAAACATTATGAAACTAAGATAAGCAAATGAATTATACATAGGGTACAAGGGATATATCATTTTAACGATTCGTCTGGATAGAATCTCGTGCATTAATCCCTTCTGTATCATTGATGTCAAGCTGCGCTATCTTCAAAATACATATTTTTATAATTTTCGTTGAATGGTAGATTTTAAAAATTAATTTTACTGTAATTGAATGATTTGAAGTTTGGATTTTCAGAACTAAATGAGACCCAATACGCCACAGACGACTTATTTAATGGCTGCGTGTTGTAATAGAAGGTCAAATACTAATATTTTCTCGTAGGTTTCTGTGAAAATTAAGATTTAACGAATAGGCATGAATCCGATAGGACTAAGTTAAAGAATAATTACCGTGAAAATTATGATTATTTTCAGGAGGACGAAGCACTATAATTATAAATATAATCCGATCAGCTTTTGTTCAAGTAATTTTTGTGCATTTTACAGAATTATTTATATTTAGGGATGGCGTAAGCTTTTGTGTAGTTCATGACTTGTCTTAGATTTTCGGTTTTGGTAGTGAAAGTCAAAATTTTGAGGGTGTAATAAAATTTTAGTAGGGTTTCAATTTATTTTTCTTAGTTTTTCTTTAAGTTGTGGGTGTTGTTGTGAATGTAGGCGGTAAATACCTCGAACTGGGGGTCTGTCGGAATCACTGTAGCTGTTGCTGCCAATATTATTGCATTACATAATAATAATTTGCAGCTATATTTAATACACTACTGAATGAGCCCTCTCCCGAAGGAAGAAGTTGCATTGTGGATTTTCGTAAGGCAGACGCTAATTCAGAATTGGATATGAGTAAGATCATCCACGGCATATCACCAGACCATCTCAGATTTCGATGAAACTTGCTATGGTTGGAGGATTTCTGGCGCTGAAACGAAAAATGTTAATTCTGCTGAGATCAGTGGTGGCTTCAAAAGTTATGGAGGTTCTAATTTATGC
Organism: Lepisma saccharinum; assembly: GCA_022664845.1. Taxonomy (NCBI): domain Eukaryota; kingdom Metazoa; phylum Arthropoda; class Insecta; order Zygentoma; family Lepismatidae; genus Lepisma; species Lepisma saccharinum. Next base: position 9,351 of record JAGDQP010021753.1, on the reverse strand, counting down.
AAAGTTGACAGAAACGTGCGCGCGAAACTATATCGAAATAGAAAAACAGGATTACCTTATTCGTATTTGTCCTAGTGAGTTCAGGTTTGTTTTATGGTATTCAGATTGAAATGAGCCATCGTCCGGAGTAAAATGTGTACAGCGCAGTTTAGTTTCAGATCTGGTTTATTAAAGAATTGCAGTATTCAGAATGCAATCTGGCATTTCAGCACCGGCCACGCCTTTAATTGAAATAAAAAACATAGATAACTGGTAGCATATTCTTACACTTTGCCAAAAAGTGGGATGGAGAAATGCTAGTGCTTTAAGCAATTTAAAGTTTTAGATTAATGCCTGCAAGGCTGTTCAGGCAGATTCATGAAGTTCCGTTTTTGTATTCTCTGGAAAATTTAGTTATGCAATGTGTAAATAGCATATCGAAAGAAAGAGGGAAAATTTTTCCTATTTACTAATACTACCCGTTATTACAGACTATTTACCTTGTTTTGTAAGGTAGAAATCATAAGTTAATGAGCGAGAAATGGCAGTATGGAATTGAAAAAGTAAGAGATGCTAATGTACTATCCGCATGATGTACCCTATCTCAAAATGCTAAAATATGCGTTTTCATCACAAAGACAATCTAGAATGCCCAAGTGTTGTGGTGGTGGATTAGATCTGTGAATTTTAAGTGAATTATTGTCTGATTCCAGAAGCAAAGGTTCCAAAAGTTATGATTTTCTTAAATTCAGGGCATGATTGGATAAGTACAGGAGTAACTGACCGTTCATTAATGTTGCTTGTTAGAATTTTGAGTAATTGTCTTGCTCGCAAGTATAGCAGTGATTTCCACTTTAACAGAGAACCGTTTGTTGCAGAAGTTGCGAAGAAGCCGGAGTGTGGAACAAGATAGAACCACGTATCCTTTGCATTTGTTGTCTTTTGTTTAAATTAATGTATGTAGCTGGTAGCTATACCTAAGTAAGCAACAAGTACATATTTGTTTGCAAGGATAAATACACTTGGTTATGCGGTAGACACGTTTGATAAATGTGTAAGATATTTCACCTATTCTCTAGACGACTGGATTATTATATTGCCAGGAGTTTTAGAAATAACTATTGATTATTTGGATTGTTACCAAATAAATGTCTACCTTGGGTGAGTGCTCCATACGCAAAGACCAAAAAATAAATTTACATTAACTGTTTAATCAAAGCACTCGTTCTCAGAAGACATTCTGTTTCCATCGTTCAGGCAACGATTGTATTCAGTAGCGAAAGGAGCCTGCGAGAGAAAAACTCCTCAACTGTATGTTGCACCGCCCGAACATCAGATATTATTTTCACTGGCAGGAAGTTGAAACGGTCGGTAGGCCGAGCGTGGAGGTGAGCGAAGTGTTGAAGGAGTAGGAATCAGATAGTTCAAATGCGAAGCACGGGAATTAAATTACCACTCACTACTTCGCAGGTACTGTTAAGATCAATAATCGATTTGATACCCCGATACTATGATTTTTGTTGTACGTGGACAGAGTTATGTTAAAATTTAACACAAGACTGCGATCTGATTTACTGTTCTCATAAATGTTCAGAGTAGTGAGAAGATCTCGCACAGCATTGTACAATTTATGAATTTTATATAGAAACAACAAGTTATAAAAAGACAAAACATATTTTAAACTTGCAGCATCAGACATTACCTTTTGATAGTGCGTGACAATTGATACAGCTTTCAGATACCACGAACAAATCCTCTCGACGGAATCTGTCGGATGTCTCATAATAATCCAAAGGCTTTTTCAATAGCTTTATCTCGCCGAACAGATATGAGCCTATTAACACGAGAATTGCAAATTTGCTATCCTGATACACTCCCCAAGGGCTTATATCGTTATTAGTGCCCTTGCAAACACAAGGGAATAGGTTTTATACAAAACAAGACACAATTAACAAAAGTACATTATTAAAACCACACACTAAATAATATAATAGTACATACATAAAATAACGATATTGTATGCTATGAAAATCATTATATACTAGAGTTGGAGATTAATTTTTATTTTATTTTACTTCCTTCAGTCGAATTTAATGTATTCATAGCAGATTATATATTTGCTGACTCCAACCGTGTCCAAAATAGGCGTCAAAAGGCAACTAATTACGAAATATACCCAAAAAATATAAAGTATTCAATTTTTGAACGCTAGTGACACAGCCATGGAGAATAGTCGAAACTAGGATAATTTCGCAGAAAAAAGCTATCAATTTGGACTTGTAAAAGTATACTTGATCTATACCAATACCAAAATATAATGAGAAACTGATTAGAAAAAAACGTACAGACAAAGAACACTACAAACCTTTACCATACACGTAAAACTATACGAAACACCAAAGATTTATAGTCTATTTGTAGTTGTTTTTAATGTGAAATGGCCTCAAATGAGGACTAGACGTTTACAGATCATTAAAACACGATGACTTCCGAGTTTTCCCGCTGTTTCTGAGCAAATACGTCGATTTTTCTAAATCCGTGGGGACAGTGTGTTGAGTCCACCTGTTGGGTCTCGCGCGTTAACCAGAAAATGTTAACTTCTAATTTTACCCTACAACATGCAGCAACATACTTGTTACTAACGTCTAACTTGAGAATTCGAATATTTCGATTATTTCTTTGGGCGGGGTACCCTCCCTACGAACACGCTTACAACTATGGTAACTGATATATGACTATAGAAAATGACTTTTGACAGTGAATACACGTCGTTTACTATAGGGGGATTATACCAACAATATAACTTCCTTGCGTTACTACAATGTTCGTGAGCTATATTACAATGATAGGATCCTTTATTACCTGTTACGTGACACAACACCGCTCTTATACAACCTTAATAGCCGGCTTTACTATGACATACACGATTATGCCCAATTTATTCCCTGTATAGCTCGATATATTCTGAAGATGCTCTGCCATACGTGTCCAGGCTTGGGGAGCAGAAATATAATTACAAAACGATGAGGTAAGCACTCCAAAATGCCGTCTTTGACGGTACCCGGCACAAGAGAATACTGGACGATAACAGTAGTTTTTTTTAGATTTTACCAGCACAGTCACACGAGCACTTGTTGATAAAATCACAAAGCAAGTACGTATGGGATAATATCTAGTACGAACCTACTGATATATTTGAAACAACCAAAGTTAATTATTTATTGTCTTGTTTCCGTACATTTCACTATTACGCCGGGGTCATGGGCCGATTAGCTTGCACGTCACAGGCACTGCTCTTTGATTATTTTATATCACTTTCCACAGCTTAGTTGGCGTTACGGATTAATAATAATACCACTGTACAGGTACTAAGGCAATTTGATTTCATATCATGAAATCACCACGCATATCGATACTGCGGGAAAGTACTTAGTAAGGCACCTACGGAACTCCAAGCAATAACATGTTGCCGACTGCAGCACAAGCCATAACTGGCAAATAAAATAACTTGGAACAAACTTACAGTTTATGGAACTCCTACACAGGATATTCCTCCACACATATCTCGTTATATGTGCACATGATAACACATTTTCACCTTAAATATATTTTCGTGTTCACAAAAATGTTGTTATACGTTTGCTTCCATTGCTTTTCTTGCTTTTGAAGCGCCACTTGCAACGCTAAAGTCACGTAAGAGAACTTCGAGCGTCCGGTAAAAGAAATTGACGGTAAATTTTTATCAGTTCCGGTGACATTCAGGGATCGTTCAGCAGAACTTGCCATAAGTAAAAGGAATCACAACTCCAGTTTCATTTCAATGCAGTTTTAAAGAAATGTGACCGGACTGTTGGCCGTCACAAAGTGATCGATATCCAGAAAGAGGGCAATGACCTCTACTACTTTTTATTTAGATATTTTTACGACTAGATTTTTTTACCGTAATTATTACTAGAGATAGAAATATTGTTAACGCATTTCAGGGCCGCATTTATGCGTCTAGGCGTCTTAAGTCCATGACTTCCACTGCCCCCCATCCATTCTATTTCCTGTCCCTCCTCATCACTCACTTTTCTCTCCACACAAACGTTACCACCATAGTGCTGTTACCGCTTATACAGTTGGATTTATGTTCTTCATCTATAATTAATTCCTTTTACGTGTAATCTTCTGCGTCTAGAAAATAGCGTCGTGGACTCCAAGCAGTATTGTGAACCACATCATAAAAAGTCGAATGAATTTTTGCAAAGTTTCACAATGCGAATGTCGTGATTGTACTTTGCCCAGTCCTGTGCGCTCTTTTCCCCATCGCGGCCATAACCAAACAGAGTTAAGGTGGAATTTAAAAAAAATGTACGTTATTCGTCACACCAAAACAGGAACAAAAATTCAAATAAACGTGCTTGCAAAATAATAGGACGTGCTTTGTCAGAAAATGCGTGCAATCAATGCTCAAAAACATCACACAAGCACGTATGAATACCCAGAAATTGCCCGAACTAAGGGTCCCCCGAAGTGTGTATGTACTTTATCACTATCCAACATGTAACCATATTTTTTGCGGTAAGTCATTATCTTATGACAAATTTTAAATGTGACCTGCTGCAGTTTCATTGCACCTGTTCATCCAACCATAATCCATCCACCCTAAAGACCTTAAAATTAAATTAAGATTCTAACACCAAGCAACAAAGATATTTTTTAAAATCCGTGATTAGGTAACATCATGAGTAAAAAGATGTACATGCATTCAACGAGCGATTGGTTTATTTCTCGTCAGATTGTAATTATTGCGAGAGCATATAAATGTTTAACTAAATAGAATCAATGTTAATAGACTTGCTTGGTTGTCCGCTAGTATAGGCGTCAGGTCATGAGCCACAAAGATCTAGTTTCGAATCCAATTTGGAATTTTTCGCTATGAAATTTGAAAGAAACATATTCTGTGCAAATCGATACTAAATGATGTTCTAATTAGTCGTATTACTTATCAGTATAAACTGCATACTCTGTTAGGTAAAGAAATAATGGCAAGGTAGTGCAAGATAATGAATAATGATGTGAAGTAGAAAAGGAATAAGAAACGTTTCTATATTTTTCGTAAACTCATTTACCGTTTCGTGCATAATCTGAAAATGTTGGCATATGCCTATTTATCACTCAAAGAAAAGGAAAATTAAGTAAACGAGAATGATGAAGCGTGGTGGTGTAATGGTTCAAGATTTGATATAAAATTGTCAACTGAAAATATTAATGGTTAAATCCAAAAAGATAGATTTCAAATTTATATGATTTTGTAGACAACCTGCAATGTGCGTTTATATCAAAGCACCTCTAAATAGTAATGCAGTACTTCTGTTTAGAATTCGGGACAGGTTATAAATGCATGATCTTATACGAGTGAGTTCTCGAGCAAAATTTTGATTTCTTTGTAACCCGAATATAAACAAAAAATGTATTGGCATACATTCGTCATTGGTATGTTAATAATTTTGCGTTGGACTCAGGGTATCATACGAAAACATTTTTTGCATTGATTTTAGTTCAGAAAAACAAATTGTGATTTTATCTAACTCCAGAGCAATATATTAAGCTGCACTTTCAATACACTAATAATTTTGTCACTCTTTAAATTTCAGAGCCACTCAACATTTGATGGATTATGGAAATATAAAGAGACAATCTAGGCAAACTCTGTATTCCATGTGTGCTATTTGATGTGGATTATTCAATTAAATCAGAAATATGGATTATAATGATAGTAAAAATTTCGACTGCTCCATGGTCTCTCAGGAGTTCGAAGAAGTGAAAGACGAGAAAATGGAAATCTCGGATTTTTTTATTGATGTAAGTGCATAGCTAAGTTAATGTGATTGTTAGTGGTTCATAAGAACCATATACTAAACTTTTATTAAACAGTATTATCAAACGTTCCATATCTTCTGGGACAGTTTTAAATTCAATAGATCTGGGCTAACTGCTGCCTGTCCAACACGTATTCATGCATTGTTTACATTGCATGCTAACACCTCCATTGAACAATATTCTCTTTATACCCCCAAAGTATAAATAATAGCAGCATCGCACCTGAATTTGCTTTCTTGAGTAGTAACAACAGTCTATTCTGAAATAAAACATCACAATGTGGGAGCATTTCATTTTAATAGAAATGTACAGCACGACTCTACGTTCATGGTGTGACAAACAGCTACTACTAGTCTAACATCGAAGAATGCGAAACATCCTCGCTTTAGTACTACGACTGCCAAATTTCATGGAGTGCGTTCTCGATCCTACTACAATACGGTGAGCTTGTGGCCAGCAGCTACACCCTGATATGTCCATTGGACCATTAGAGTCTGGGCTTGTAATTTCCCAGATTGTTTACTTTTCACTCAGTTTACAAATACAGTGGTATATTCCTCCCTCGTGACATATGCATTATGTACAACATCTCCCCTTATTCCTGAGGTATTTCGATTCTGTTTGCAGTGCTCTATTGTGTACCCCTCAAACGTTGGCAATGGGTTTTGTATGGTTTTTAAGTATTTCACGTTTCATATATCTGCATTTGTGTTTATTATAATTTTCGCTCGCCCAGAATATTTGGCATTTTTACAAAAATCTTCCAACTTACCCACACCATAGCTTCCGCATTAACTCTAGAAAATCGCAAGCTATGCTTATAGCGTATAAATATATTCGTTGCCATATTGTGGCAGATAAATTAAATAATGTGTTCATAATATTTAATTTATTTCCTCTATATTTTTCACTTTCCTAACTTATTAAAAATCCCAACCTATTTTCCTTATTATGGAATGGTGACGATTTATGGTTCATAAATCGTGTTTGTAAGAAAGGATATGAGACAACTGAAATTAATGTTATATGTGGCTTGAGAATGAATCGCATGTATAATGAAATCACGCCACTCAACAGGATTTTGTGGTACAGATTGCAAAGATATATTGGAAATTAGTAAAGGAAATGAGAACACATTGTTGTTGTAACAACAGAATTTTGGAGACCACGAAATTTAAGTTGGCACCGGAATGATATTCTTTCAGAATTGATCAACAGGAAATATGGAGTCTTCTATCCTTAATTTCTAACCCCAAGATTCCCTGTTTTCCCTAAAAACTAAAAGGACGTAATTTATTTTGAAGTAAACAACACGTGCAATCATCAATTCTCTGAAAATAACGCAATTATTAACGTCACGTCGCAGCTCCCTTAGGAAACGACGTCAATCAGAAAGTACACAAAATGCTGTTCATAATTGTGTTGTTATATCAGTGTGTGAATAGAAGACAACGACAAACATCGCAGCTACCATTAAGGTCAGATTTATTTCAATTTACCTAGTAGACTTAGAATATTTAGAATCATGTTTTTTCTATCACCCACCGTACCGAGACTTATATAGAGTATTAGTATTTGTTTGCTTGAAAGAATTCAGAATCTCTTTAGCAATTATGTTTAATTTGAACTTAGCATGGAGAAATAACACTAGTTTGAAATTGTATATTTTTGAGATTGAGATATTAGAATTAGTTATATTAAATGTGTTAACGATACGTAAAGGAATAGCGTGAAGTTCTAGTACGGAATTATTGCAACAGTAAAGGTATTTTTTTGGTCACTGGTTATGAAAAGTTACAATGGAAACGATTGGTAAGAGATTACTGAATCCTAAAATGAATTTGGCAATGTGAGATGATATTATTACCCTTGTATAAATATACTTCCCTCTCTCTTTCTTCAGAAGGGTTCTTAATCTTTTTATTTTTCGTTAGTAATTTAAGTTATAGCTTGAGAGATTGAGTATTCTCCAATTTGGTTATTGTGAATTAATTGTTTATTATTATTATTGTATGGATCTTATTATTGTATGTTACGCAATAAAAGATCGCTAGAGTAACTTCCCCGTTTAAAAATCTCTTAAATGGATTAATAACTTCGCCATACGAAGTTCGTTCTAATTTATAACAATTATGTCACTTGTGCCGCTCGGAATTGCCCGAAGGAATTCCCAAGTATATTCTGAAGTAAACATTTAGGGAAATTATATAAATATGAATACTTCCCAGCGAGTAACATGAATTCGCTTTTGCCAGGTCGATATCTCAAACATGTTTCCGTAACGTTATTTAATTGAATGCATGGTCAAAAATAGGCAGCAGTAAAAATATTTTATTTTGAATGAAGTTTTGTGTTATTAGTAGAATACAATGCAAATTTACGGTTGGATGGCGGATATTACGTTTTTCAACATCACTAGAGCTCAAAGGTGTCTTCTTCGTGCTCGTTCATATGTGTTTATTCGTGGTTGAATGTGTGTGTGTGTGTTTGAGAGAGAGAGAGAGATAAATTCGAACGTTTCTTATATCTCAGAAATAGCTTTGACTGTCGGAATATCAAAGCTAATCTAAATCAATGTGTAATCTGAACGCCAGCAAATTCCGTATCTGTGACGTTTGCCCTGTATGGGCCCGATAGCGGCCGGTGATCGGTGTGTTGCTAGAATTATTAACTATAGCTAAGGGAAATCATTCATATAAGTTTAAACAACGATACTTTTACATATTAGATAATAACGTGTGAAATTTTTAATTTCATTGATTAGGCTGTCCCTACTCTAGTTAATATTTACCAACGTTTCAAGCTAACAATCTGAGCCAAGGGTTGTTACACTGTTTCTGAAAGTGCGATTTATCTGTTTGTAACTGTATCATATTTTTCACACAGCAATGCAGCTCAAGTGATATAAAGGACGAGAATAATGTAGATCCATTATGCTGCGACATACCAATGTTATCGACTGAGACGTCTTTATTTGACGTTAATATACGTGAATGTAAAAGCGATTGGCCAGAGAAAACTGACGAGCTAAAACAGGAGCACGAATCAGAAAGAACATTAGCGTATTCGTCAGAGCATTTGGATAATCCTAAACTTTCTTTCAAGGTCAGTAGTTAGAAATGTTCTTAATTCCGTTGATGGTTCATATGGATACATTTTATTTTCAGCTTATATGAGCTTAGTACATTATTTAAACTGATATTCTCATGTACTTTTATCGTCTTTTCTTAAGATTCTACTTCATACAACGTTTCAACAATTTGAATGAATTTGCTTTAATATCAAGCTAAATTGGTTAGGGTTTATTTAAGCTCTGTGTAGATCTGAGACCGAAAAATTGTTGCTAATTGGTTGATATTCTAATTTTAGCATTTATTTATATAATAGATATTTGTCATCGAAATTGAAATCTCTATTATTCTAACTTAAAGCACTTATTGCGCACTCCAGGTATAAGTGACTCAGAGATTCACCCAGATGTAAAACAAGAGAAAGAATCTGATATTG
>JAGDQP010021752.1:0-31355 GCA_022664845.1 Lepisma saccharinum | reverse complement strand
AGTAATGTAAATTAGTAAGTCTATTATGTTGTTTCTCCATTTAGTTTCTATGTGAAAGAAAGTAGTTTTTACTGGAAAACAAAGATTTGTGATATACCTGCTTCTAACTTTCAGATACAGTTATAACACGAAATATATATGGCACAAAATATGCAAATTTTACACACAAATTGGATCTTAATATGCCTTTCTGCAAAATATGAAGTTTCTGTGTCAGACATATTTAGTGCCATATCCAGTGCTCATATCCAGTGTCATATCCACCGCCAATTGAGGAGGCAGTGGGATGCCATCCCCAAGTTCAAAGAAAGACAATTAAACATTACTCTAGTTGGGTGAAACTAAATAAATCACGAAGGTTAGAAATTTAACATTGATATCCTTAATAAATTTACTAGTCCAATATCAACTAAAGTTTGTGTGCTACTTTAAATGTAGACTGGTAATTTGGAATTAAATTGATATAATAATGTGTAACTTTTAAGTTCATATTATGGTCTTTCTTGGTTAGCTTCTATAGTTGGTAGAGCAAACAACAAACAGATGTAGGGACGTATAGCAAGCATAAAAACTGAATCCGAATATTCAAATCGTGCAGCCCCTAGTTAATATTTGCCTATTCAACCACCACCATGAAAGTTAAATTCGAAGTTTAGTTATTATTTTTGTTACTTGCATTTCTTTGCAACGGAGCCCTCAATAGAATATACTAGTGCATAAACAATACAAGTGCACCTCAGGTTAAATTTCAGAGACCACTGAAAATGATATTAGAATTCCCATATTGTTGTTACTATGATAGAATTTTTGGTATATTGTTTATACATCAAACATCGTATTCTGTAAAGCATCTGCCTGTTTCTTGAACGACACGGAACTTACACTGACATAAATTTACTGTATTAATAAACGGAATTACGTGCATTTCTACAATAATGCCTAGAAGAGTGATTCTTAACAGGTGTGCTACTGTACACTACTGTGATGTTTAGTGCTATTACCGCCCATACACTTCATTTTATCTTATCTAACTACTGTGATGCAAGATTTGCTATGTTTGCCACGAAACTTCTGAGACCTTGGGATCTTGCTGATAAAAGTAGTTCAAATAATTTCACTTAATATTTATTTTTAAAAACAAAGTGCGGAAGGGAAGCTGCACGCGCTCAAGACGTCACTTGCCGTTTGTATCAGGTCATATGATGGACACGAGAGAAATACGCTGAGAATCACTGACCCTTAATTACATCATGTCTTCATTCCACTATACGAAATGGGTTTCCTGTACATGTTTTTACAGTAAGGGAATGGAGGAACGTGATGAATGTTGACTGTCGTCATGGAGCTAATCTATTGCTTGACGTAAGAAAATCTAGCAAATATTCTAGCTTTTTCTAGCGACTCTTGGAAATGTTTCATAACAGAAATGGAAGGAAATAATACTACAAGCAAACATACTGATGGGGCAGGAAAAACTTATTATTCTTATTTCTTCCATCATGTTTAGAAAGTCAAAAAATCTGCGATTGAAAATTTTGGCAACTCGAGGGCAATTGCTTTCGAGATATCGATGATATAAAAGTCAGATTCTTGTTTCTGGAGAGTGATAAAGAAGTGTAGAAAACACCTTATAATAGAAAGCAAAAACATAGTAATGGACACTAGATGGAAGACCCTACCTGCTGAAGGGTTTGTTTATCATAGTCGCCATCTTGATTTCCACCATTTTGACTATCGATTGATTTTCTTAAATGGGTATAACAAGTCATTTTGGGCTAGAATTTCACGAGAAATACGTTTCTGATGTCAGTTTTGCCGTAAATGTATATAGTGCCAGGGCACTTTCTGCGAATACACCTATCTATTTCGTTTTTTCTCTGTTCAGCGATGGTCTTTTCCTTTCTTCTTGGATGTTTATTAAATTAAACTGATCCTTGTAAAAAAGTGTAATGCTGTACCATACATGAAATTTTGTCTTCTCAAGAATCATTCAGCTACGGTTTCCAAAGGGAGACATGTAAGGCTACTTTACAGCAACCATGTTGGCAAGAATATTATGTGAGTTCATATAATTCCATAACTTCTTTTACTATACTTTGTAAACCACTAGGGTCATTAATTAGTTATACTTTAATTGGAAATTGATTTTATTTTCTTAAAATTTCCTGTTTGATGCGTATAGTGATCTCGTACTTTAATGGCAAATCATTTCAACGAATTTTATTTTCACTATCTTACTCCTGATTTATATCAGTTAATCTATACAAAATGAAGAATTTGCTGCATTGCTTTTTGGTGTAAGGAGAAGAAGCTCGTAAGTCAATGCATTTGTCACTATTGAAAAATCTTGCCAAGGAAAGTAGTTAAAATTTATTAGAATTCTAGGTGAGTAAAATTTAAAAAAAACATTGTGACAACGCCTAGTAGTGTTACAACCTTTGCATTTAAGTCAGTAAAAGGTGCAATGTTTCATTATGTAGTAAAAGCAGTTAATAGTTTGTAGCTCAGACAAAATGCAGTATTATTATTAACGATTATCATGCCATACATTGGGAACTTTATAGCATATGCGATGCATAACTCTCGATTTTATATGAGCTTCCATTTTGAGATTAGGTCTATGCAACAAATATGAAACTTCTTTAATGGAAGAAAGTGTTTGTCCTTGAGATGTCTGTTTCACTGCATAAGAGGAGAGCATTCCGAGTAAAGATAAGACCATTATGATTTATTAATTTACGGTTTACAGTCGCTTGTAATAATTTTCCCTTATGTGTATCAACGTTGAATTTGTTTCGGTACAGAATCGCGACAGAGAAAATTATTACAAGCGAAAGTGAAATATTTTCTTAAATCATTATTCTGAAAGAAACGGAGTACACAAGTTGTTCTATACACAATGTGAAAAATTCAAGTTATTGGCTGAGAAAACGAAATGTTGAGAGTTCATACTATTGAAGTACATATGCATATTGCTGTAAATTGGCATTTTCTAAGTTAAAATTTCGTAAGCATTCTTGTCGAATTTCTTTCGCAAAACCTATATTTGTAACGCGGTTGTTAGTGTTACATTACAGTATTTTTTAAATACTATTAAAAGTGTTAGGCTTATTTAAAACTAGAGCTGAAACTGGTCCAGGTTTAGATCGGGCCCCAAACACTGACCCAATTTCAAAAAGTTTTATATCCTCGGAAAAAAACGAAACAACTCCCGGAGAGGAGGCTATTCGGAAAGAGTTTGCGAATTTCACAAATAAAAATATTGGTTGCTACAGGTCAAAGCGAGTCAAGACGGTGTCCTCGGGTTGTTTCGACCATCAGATTGCCTGCTTATTTGGGTCAAGCTGTAGCTACCGAGTCATTCGGGACAAGATCTAGTCACTAAACGTTTCAGCTAATTAAAATTAAATTTGTAATTTGTTATGAACTTATTTGCAGCAAAATCGTAACAAATATGCTGTGCAATACAATATCCTGTTAGTTATGTAGTTCTACATTCTAACGTTAGTTACGCATATACTTCTAAAAATGCATGGAAACTGATTGCCACCGATTCTAACCGGTAATCACTCCTCTCTCTCTCTTTTCTTTAACGCTTCACTGTTAAAATCTCGAGTTCCATGTGTTATAATTCCCGAAATTAATTGTATTCCATTTGCTTTGAAATTTCTATCAATATATGAAGTAATAATAATTTGTCATTCACTTTCATCTTACGTTGTATGATATTCTTTAAACCAGTGACGTATCTTATTTACTTTAATACTTTTTTTTTTAGGGAGCGTGAAATCTGATTGTCACTACTTAGACGAAAAAGGAAAGGCATGATAGCATACGAGTACCGTATTGCTGTATGTTTATAAAAACATGTATTAATATATTTTTCCAGTCCTGACAAGTTTAAAAATAATTGATATTTGCATAAACTGTTCATGAGTATACAGCCGATCTAAACGTTTTAACGTTTACTTAATTTCTCGAAATTTAAGTTGCTGTTGAGTTTTAAATATTAAATATTCCAGGGTAATATTTTATGCTAATTTTAAATTGATACACTGTTACTGTTCCAAAAACTTCGTTTAACTTTATTTTCTTTGGGCCATTTTATTAACTTTTGACTTCGGTCCGTCACGATTGTATGAATGAAATGCTTGTTAAAATACACGAACATCTATGTCCGAGACGGGATTCGAATACTGGACCTTGGAGACGCTGGCCTAAAACGTCAAGAGTATACGACTACTATTGTTCCAACCTCCAAGTATAAAGGTAAATGCTGTGGCCGCTGCCTTCTTTCTAGTGTTCATAAAAAACTTCACTCTTCGTTTTGTTATAGACCTTTTTTTTTAAGCTTTCTTTCTAATTCACACAATCTAAGTTAATGGAATTAAATTTCAGTTATTAATGTGCAAATCTGTATTTTGTGGTTTAGTTACTTAATTTTGTAACTGATTTCGGGCTGGTTACCTGATCGTAAGGTAATATATTTCACTCCCGCAAAATTCATGTATATTTTTAGGAGTACTACAGGCATTTCTACGTGGGAATACAGGTCATGCCGGCGAAATTTATGCATTTTTCTCCCTTAGTTATCGGAATTTTTATGTTGAAACACCTATCACTTCAGCAAAGCCATGTATTTTTTCCGGTTCTATTACCTGAAATGTTACTGTTAAATATCTGCCACTGAGTGAAACTCAAGTACTCTTTACGGTGCGTTACCTGAACCTTTACTGTGAAAAATCTGCCACTCTTTATAAATTCCTGTACTTTTTTCGGTCCATTGCCTGAATTTTTACGGTGAAATATCTGGCACTGCGGTGATACTCAAGTACTCTTTACGGTGGGTTACCTGAACTTTTACGGTGAAATGTCTGGCACTCTGAGAGAAAAGGGTATGTGATTGGGCTAATGACGTATTAGCCTGAAAACATCCATTTCATTTTGAAATAACAGATGAAATGAAACCCAAATGTATACAAATCCATATCGATAGGGCATTGTAGCCAGGAACAATTTGTATGCGTTTTCATCTTCTTTTTTGTTATTTCAATACGAAATGGGTGTTTTCAGACTATTGTGTCATTACCCCAGACTATAGTGTCACATAACCCTTTTCTCTCACAACAATACATTTACGAAAAAATTGACATCAGAAATGTATTTCTCGTATAATTCTAGCCCAGAATGATATGTTACACGGCCTCCTTTCCATTTAAGAAAATCAATCGATATTGAATATGATGGACTTCAAGATGGCGGCCATGGTAAACAAACCCTCCAAACTATTAGCGTCTTTAACCCAATATCCATTACTGTGCATTTGCTTTCCATTTCTTTCAGAAATTAAAAAATATAAGGGTGTTTACACACTTTTATATCACTCCCCAGAAACAAGAATCTGACTTTTATATCATAGATATCTCCCAAAACAGTTCCATTCGAGTAGCCGAAATTTGCATGCGCACATACTTTGACATTCTAAACATGACGGCAGAGAAAAAATCATAAGTTTTTTCTACCCCATCCGTATGTTTGCTTGTAAGAGGATTGGAATGAACAACGTCAGTGACTGCAGTGATTTCAGTTGTATATCGACTGGTTTGGCACGCGTATAACTTTTCATGTAGTGGAAGGGTTTGCAGATTGTTTGGAGATTCTTACATCCACTACTTACCGAATAACAGGAATGTTAATGCAAAGCCGTTGTTGAACAGAACAAAATAGTCTTTAATGTAGCAATGTACTTTATTCCTGTGTCCTTTTTTAATATTATAACACGATAGTGTCATTTCATAAGGTTGAACATTGCCAACTGTTTCTGTATTACGTATGATACACGACTTTCAGGAATAAAGTTCAGGAGTCTACATCATCAGGTGAACTTTTGTCATTGTAATGACACCTCTTTCTCTCCGAGCTGACAGTGATGATGTTCAAACTCAATACCTTTCGATTTCTAGTCCTACACTATAACCAAAGTCTGCTTCCATAGACTAGTGGATAAAGTTTCAGACTTGTAATCGAAAAGCCTTTAGTTCGAATATCATCCACGTCAGTTCGAAAGTTCATATGGTTGGTAACACTGACAACCCGATGGATTCACTTATTAACTCCCTGTATTGATACAAATCACATTCTGAAAACTAAATTTTATTTTAATGCATCTTTTAAAATTTATGGTGAAATATTAATAGTATGTATGGCAAGGAGTTGATTTTGAACTACAAGTTGGAAATCTTGTATCTCAAAAACGTAACGGAATTTGACCCATGTTTATACAACTTGTATGAACTTTTTAAATTCTTTTGATGTCAGGATTTACTTTCCGAAGTTTGTTCCCATCTCCTGGCTACGAACCCCAGGAGCTGTTTACTAAGCCGCCGTCGCTCAGTGGTAGAGGATTGGCGTAGTATTCGGGAGGTCTTGCATTCAATCCCAGAGGCCTACCATCCTGACTGAGGTTTTTTCAAGAAAAATGTTCAGTATTTGGTTAAATTTAAATTTCGCACCGAACATTACAAAACAATTATTTGGAAACTCTTCATTTTTCAAAACACAGCTGTGCTCTTCTTCGATTTTTACGTATGACCTATTTCGTGCGTGTTTCTTATACTTTTATCCATAATTTGCATTGACTTGATTTAATTTTCTTGGGGTTTCCGGGGTCACAAATTTGGCATTCTTCTTTGTTTATGTTTTTTTTAATAAATCTAGTCCCACCCGACCTGGCTGACACCAAGTGACGTTCCCTTGTAAGAATGTTGTCCAAAGCCACATATTACTATAGAATAATTTAGACTTGTTTAAATATATTCACGTCGAGAAAAAGACAGAGGTAAGTCTATAAACCTATAAGAAATTAAGTCATTATAGAAGTTCTTACAGATTAATGCCTAATTAGATATTTCAGAAGTCGCTACGAGAGGAGCCATGAACTTGGAAGATTAAACTCGGAAAATTGGTTTTTCCAATCAACAAACAAGGTTTCACTTACTAGTACTCTGTGGAAACGCTCTGAGTCGTCCAAAAAAGAAACTAAATGTTCGAGCATCTAATTAATTAGAGGGAGAGGTGCTTCACCAAATTAAATGAACAGTAAACAGTGCATTTAAATCAATTTCATTCCTAAATTTTGTATCTAAAATACAGTTAAAAAATGACTCTATTCTCTTCGATTGTCATAATTCTGTTTCATCAATAAAGGTTTAAGAGCTCTTAGAAGAACAAAAGACTTGAGCTTTCTCTCTCTCTTTTCTCTTCAAAACAAAACGAAGCGAAATCATGTATCAAATCTACACGAAAGCAGAATTTCACGACATTTCTAAGTGCCTTTTCTTTACCCACACAATTTTAGGATCTGATGTAATCTGTTCATCTAAAAGCCAGTGGCTCTGTTTCTTACAGAGAGAGAGAGAGAGAGATAATATCTTTTGAAGAGTCATTTTAGTTTTTAATGATAGACTTTCTTGTAACGAAGAAATTATTCAAGCTGGAAAACAAATAACTACAAATATGAAAAAAAAATGCATCTCTTCTTGCCGCACAAGTAAGGTAATTGCAAAGCCAAGTTTGTACATCGCCTAGCTTTGATTGACCACATATTCTTCCTCCTAGTCAATCTACATTGAACAATCACTCATTGAAAGCCCTTGCTAATAATTAATAAAAATTCAGTAATTTACTTTAAGTTATTTTCCATATCAATGCTTTGCTTTTATAAACTCAAGATAAAATAAAATAAAAGCTAAGCAAAGTAAGTAAGTCGATAGTCGGAGTCGGCACGGGATTCGCTGGCAAGATGCCAATCAGGAACTAGACGGCTGTCTCACTAGAAATTGTGTTGTTTATGTGATTTAGTGTGTCTGATGAAGCCAAGTTGTTAGTTAGTTGGCAAAACCGTTACACGGTTTTAGTTTTTAAATTAAACGTATTTGCTTTGCTTAGCTATTATTTTATTTAATCTTGATTTTATTTAAGGTTTTAGATAGCTTTGACTCAGGCCGTATGGATGATAATGGAAGAGTTGGTGAAATGAAGAAAGTGGGAGGGAACGGGAAACTCCCGAGGAAAGCTATGTACACAGTGTTTGCCCACCCTTAAACCAACGTGGCATGAGCTGGAATCGAACAGAAGACTCAAAGCACCAAAGGTGAGCGCTCTACTTCTGAGGCACAGGGGACCGTTAATAATAAAGTGGCAAGATATTTTGTTCCAAATGCGTCCAGAGAAATTAGGATGGCGATTTAGCAAAGGGATATTTGTTCCAGTCCAATCATAAGGGATAAGAAACCTGCTTCTGATTATGTCTTTGAGTTGATTCACTGTAAGTGCCACAGAAACAGTGAAACTTTCACGTATTCGTGCAAGAAATAGTCTTCAAAATTAGCTCTGAGAAACTCGGTAGAAGATCTCTTTGACATACGAATATTATTACTATCATCATTATTATTATCTAAGCTTTTAATAATTACGTAATTAGGTATAATTACGTAAAATTAATTAGGTATAATTACGTATAAATGCAATGATATATACGCATTTACGTATTTTAAAATAATTTTGCAATAAGGTAATTTGTTACAATTATCTTCATGTCAAGTAGTTTGGAATAAGATAGAAACAAGCCACAAAAAATAAAAAAATAAAATATAATAATATTTATTATTATTATTATTATTATTATTATTATAGCTAAACAACACACTCACTCTGCCAAAGATGGTGATTTTTACTATAGTGATAAATTCACACCCTACGTAAGTGTTTATATCATCGTCTGTTTTTTCCACTGCGGTCATAATTAGAAGACCTTCAAAAATAATATATCAGATGGTAATTATAAAATTCATTAGAGGCAAACGGTATTCGACTCTGATTGGGAACTTTTAATGGCTCAATATGTCATTTGGTAACTTCGGCTGTCATCTTGGAAAATTGATTTTATATCTCAGCTAATAATAGCCATAAAACAAATTGTGTCTAACTTGATTTGGTATCTTTGAACAACCTAATAGGTAAATTAACTATTTCAACACTTATCTTATAAGCAATCACACTGATGGGGGCAGAAAAAACTTATGATTTTTTTCTTCCGTCATGTTTACAATATCAGAGTATGTGCGCATGCAAATTTTTCTGAACACAAACACAATGCAAATACATAGTAATTGTTACTGGCTGGAGGGTATGTATATCATGTTCACCATTTTGAAGTTCGTGATATTGAATTTCGATTGATTTTCTTAAATGGGAAGAGGGTCGTGTAACATGTCATTGTGAGCTAGAATTTCATGAGAAATATGTTTCTGATGTTAGTTATGCCGTACATAAATTATTGTGAGAGAAAAGGATATATGACACTCGTCTGGACTAATGAGGCAATAGCCTGAAAACGCCCAGATCATTTTGAAAGAACAGAGGAAATGTAACTCAAATTCATAAAAATCCATGTCAATAGGGTACTGTAGCCAAGAACAATTTGTATTTGTTTGCTTCTTATTTCCTCCGTTATTTCAAAACTAAATGGGAGCTTCCAGACGATTGTGTCATTACCCAAAACTAGTGTCACAATACCTTTTCTCTCACAACTATATATTTACTGCAAAAGTGACATCAGAAACGGATTTCTCATAAAATTCTAGACCAGACTAACATGTTACATGATCCCTTTCCCGTTTACGAAAATCAATCGAGATTCAATTGGGCGGACTTCAAGATGGCGGCCATATCCTCCAACAGATAACGCCTTCCACCCAGTATCCATTACTGTGTATTTGCTTTCCAATTTTAAATGTATAAGGGTATTTCCACACTTATATATCACTCTCCAGAAACAAGAATCTGACTTTCATATCCTCAGTATCTCTAAAAGCAATTGCGCTCGACTTGCCAAACTTTGCATGCGCACATACTTTGACATTCTAACCATGACGGAAGAAAAAAATCATACGTTTTTCTGCCTCATCACTATGTTTGCTTGCACTGAAAATCAAAGTACACCTAAAGTGCACAATATGTCTCGAAAGAGTTCAAAATATGTTCCTGTTTTACCAAGTTTTTAGTGCATAATATATTAACTTCTTGTGAAATTAATATAAACCACACCACATTTTTAGTGCACAACATATAAACATTTGGTGCGGCGATACACAATTCATGCACATAAAGTTCACTTAATAGTGTTAAATGTACTAAAAGTAATTTGAAAACAATACTCTCTCAGTTGTAAGTGTTGCCATCCTATTTTAAAGTTCAACTTATGGAAATACAAATGTATACGTGTCCATTGATTTACACTAAATTTGACATAGACCCTACGTGTTCATTGGGTACTGGGACAGGTCATACAGGCACCATAGTTTGTCAGGGTTGCCAAGATAAAGATAAAATGAATTGTATGGGCGGTAACAGCACTATGGCTTACGCCCGTCTCGATACGGGGGAAGCCCCTTATCTTTGTCACGTCTAAAAATAGCTGTTAACTAAAATGATAAAAGCATATGAAAGCTGAAGATATAAGCTCTTCAGAAAAATAAAATCGTAGTAAAAACTAAAGATGTATATTGTCTTTAGCATAAAAGGAAAAAACGTGAAGGCTGTAAATAGGCCTTCACAAAAATTAAATAATACTACATAAAACTTAACAGCTATGGGACAGAAACAGCTCAGAGAGACGGAGATAAACCTTTCTCACGAACATACCTAAAAACTCTCCGCAACGTACCTGGTTCATCCCCTAACAATGACGCCACGTCATTGGGGATGTTATAACGTTGTCTGAAATGATTATATCCTGGACAATCTAAAAGGAGGTGACGAATACTTAAAACCACATTGCAATTATGACAACGTGGTGGATCCAATCGTCGTAACAGATATTCGTGTGGTAGGCGACTGTGTCCTATACGTGGACGACATAAAAGGATTTCTTCCCGCCTACTATCTCGGCAAGATGATTTCCATGGAGCAACTGTTACCTTAATTTCTTTCAATTTATTCACAGCTACGCCATCCCGTCGTCTCTGCCATTCATTGCGTGTAACTTGCTTATAATATATCATCATGTCCTGAAATGGGACATGCGGAATATCAATGTTAGCTCCTAAAGAGGCCTCACGAGCAGCTTCGTCTGCCAATTCATTACCATGGATACCAACATGACTTGGTATCCACGAAAAGACAACCTCACCACCGGAAGAGCAGATGGCGTGTCTTACATAGAATATCTTGCACGAGGGATGTTTCGAATACATATTGTCGAGGCTTTGAACAACACTCTTCGAATCTGTACAAACAAGGATGCGGTTGAAACCATGAACAAGACTAAAATCCAAAGCCTTTAAAATAGCATATATCTCAGCAGTAAAAATAGTGGCTTTGGGATTAGTGACAAAATAGTGACAAAATTGGCGGGCTTCCCCTTCTACAACAAACGCGCATCCAACAGATTCATCTGATTTGGATACATCGGTAAAACAGAGATATAACGTAAGAAAACGTTGCTGGAATTCAATCATGGAGGTCTCCGATTTCTTGAAGTGTGACAAAGGAAGATCAATCCGTGGGCGGGCAAGTGTCCACGGCGGACGGAGACTAAAACGGACAAGACAGAGAGTTGGGTGGTCTGCATTCAGATTCTCCAACAACTCTGACGCTCGGATGCCAAGCGGTCGGGTAGCGTGACCACGGCATTCTTATAGGGCTCGTTGGACTGGGTATACAATTAAGTTATGTGCTGGCTGGCTTGCCAAAGATGATATCTTAGCAAGGTAGCTCAACACATAGTACATCCTATGAATCTCGAGCGGTGGTTCAGCGGCATCAACAAAAGACTGGTGACAGGACTTGTGCGATACGCGCCAGTAGAGAGTCGAATTCCAGCATGATGGACACTATCCAGCGTATGTAACACTGAAAATCGTGCAGAGGAATAAGCGTGACAACCATAGGTAAGCTTAGATAAAATGAGTGCGCGATAAAGGCGCAACAAGGTAGTACGATCAGTACCCCAAGTGGGATGACTTAAAACACGCAATAAATTCAGAGCTCTCGTACAGGAAATTTTAATTTGGCAAAGGTGACTACGCCCATTTAACTTGGTATCAAATAATAAACCGAGGTATCGTACCTCCTCGACGAACTGGAGTTGTCTGTCTCCAAGAAAGAGATCTGGGTCAACGAAACAAGTTCGTTTACGGCAGAAGTGGACACAGACTGTCTTCGTTGGTGAAAAACGAAAACCAGTCTGGTGACCGACCAGTCAACAAGACGGTCAAGCGTCAACTGGATCTGCCGGGCTGCGAGGTTGATATTCGCAGATTTTCAGACAATCGTCAAGTCGTCGACGTATAAAAGACCTTGTACAGGAGTTCGAATACAAGCCATAACACTATTCACTGCAATAGCGAACAGTGTTACTCTCAGCACACTCCCTTGAGGTACGCCATTCTCCTGTAAATAACGCTCTGAGAAACGATCACCAACACGGACACGAAAATAGCGTTCGCTAATAAAATTTGTTATAAAATGGGGCATGTGGCCCCTTATGCCCCAGTCATGAAGCTTGCGTAGTGTCCCATATCTCCAGGTGGCATCATAGGACTTCTCTAAATCGAAGAACACAGTAAGAACGTGTTCATTCCGGAGAAATGTATTCTGAACAATAGACTCTAACCTGACAAGATGGTCGACAGTTGATCGATATTGGCGAAACCCACACTGATCATTTGAAAGCAAGTTGTTATGCTCCAAGTACCACATTAGGCGTCGGTTTATCATTCTCTCAAATAGCTTGCATACTCAGCTATTGAGAGCAATGGGCCGGTAACTGGTAGGGTTTAGTTTATCTTTGTCAGGTTTCAGAATGGGAATGACAATAGCTTCTCGCCAACTAGGAGGGAAGCTATCAGTCCTCCAGATCTGGTTATACAGGTTTAGCAAGAAGACCTTTCCTTGGGATGGAAGGTGTCGCAGCATTTCATAATGAATATCATCCAGTCCAGGGGATGTGTTTCTAACATTCCGCAAGGCAGTTTCAAGTTATCACTCAGTGAAAGATACATTATATGATTCAAAATTATTCGAGGGGGAGCGTAAAGGTATTATCTCTGCCTGTCGTTTAATGTTGACAAAATTAGCACTATAGTGCTGGGAACTGGATTTTACTGCAAAGGCTGCTCCAAGAAGATTAGCTATCTCTCCTGGGTCAATATGCAAGACATTGTTGTGCTTCAGAGCAGTCAGTGGCTCGGAGCGACAGTTGCCTTGCAAACGTCTGAACCGTTACCACACGTCTCGGATTGGCGTTTGTGAATTGAAGGAAGATACGTAATCATGAAAAGATGTACGCCGGGTTTGTTTAATGAGACGTCGAATATAAACTTGTGACTGTCGAACTGCATTCAAATTTGCCGCTGTAGGATATCGATTGAACACTCGTAAATCGCGACTGCGCCGTCGCCGTGCTAGTTCGAGCTCATCGTTCCACCAGGGAACAGAACGCCGACATAGCATTCGGACAGACTGTGGGATGGAACATCTGGCAGCTCGCAAAATTTCACGGTTCAAGTACTCAACCGAATCATTCAGGGGCAAATCTCCTTGATCAACTAGGTGGACACGAGTTGCATATTTAGTCCAGTCAGCACGCTTCAGATGCCAACGCGGTAATTTGATTGGTGCTTGATAAAGGTTTAAAAAGTCTAAAATAACTGGGAAGTGGTCACTACCACATAGATCGTCATGTACACGCCATGCCAGCATGGGTGCAACAACTGCACTGCAGAGAGACAGATCTATCGCTGAGTATGTGCCACTTACCAAACTAAAATGCGTGTTAGCACCAGTATTTAATAATACTAAGTTTGAAGCGTCAATAAACGATTCAACTATTCTACGGGGGACATCTGTACGAACACTACCCCAAATAACATTATATGAATTAAAATCGCCAACTAAAATTATAGGTTGGAGTAACTGCTACAAGAGATTCTGAAGGTCAAGGAGCGTAAAGTCTTGTTTCCTTGTGATATATAAATTCAGGATTGTAACATGCTGCTCAAGGTGGACGCGAGCAGCAACCACCTGTACGTTCGTAGCAATGTGGACAGGTGTTGAATACAGCGTATCAACAACACCAATTGCAACACCGCCACATGCGCGACCATCCGTGGGAAAATCTGTGCGATAGAGTGTATAGTCCTTCAATATCACAGATTCAGTTGTTTTAAACTTGGTTTCCTGAAAGCAAACGACAACAGGGGAAAGATCTGATAACAAGACTTGCAGTTCTTCATAGTGGGAATGAAATCCGTTAAGGTTCCATTGGAGCATAGCCATTGGGATAAAGATCAAGAAAAAATAATTACCTTTTAAGTCTAGGCTTATTAAACTTCCCTCCCTTTCCGCCTACAGTAAAGTCCGAGTCCATCAGATCGTCCTCAATCATATCTGATTTGAGGGATGAACTCGGTGCAGTAAGGGCAGGTGGAGAATTTTGATGTGCCAGCTGAGTAGCCAGAACAGTAGTTAGACGTTTGATGCTCGTCGCTAGTGGTGACATTCGACCAGATCGTAAGATTTTACTGGCACGAACAGTAGAGACAGCCCGTGGAGTCCTAGAAGATTGCACAGGAGACATGTATCTCTGAGGATGCATCGGCAAAACCTGATAAGTCTGTAAGGCTTGGCCATTTATTGGTGATTTATCAGGTTGAGGTCTCTCAGTCTGAGTTGATACATCAGCTGTCTGGGTGCTAACCGAGACAGTTTTAACTTGTAGTCTAGCAGCTACAGTGGAAAACGCACCAGATTGAAGGGTGCGTTGAGACTCTCGTACTCGACGTTTTGCATCACCAGCAGAAAATTTCTCTATCACCATCAGCTCGCGAATTCTTTTTTCTTCCTTGAATAAAGGACATTCACGCGACCAGGCCGTATGCTCACCCTTGCAGTTAACACACTGAGGCTTCAGTGACGTGCAAGGGTCTTCACCATGGCTGCTGGTACCGCATATTGCACAAACAGGAGAGATCGCCTTACACGACGTGCTGGTGTGTCCATAGTGCTGACATTTAAAACAGCGGAGCGGACTGATATATACGGAC
Source organism: Lepisma saccharinum (assembly GCA_022664845.1). Lineage (NCBI taxonomy): Eukaryota > Metazoa > Arthropoda > Insecta > Zygentoma > Lepismatidae > Lepisma > Lepisma saccharinum. The sequence goes on along the minus strand of JAGDQP010021752.1, from coordinate 16,248 downwards.
GGACAGGTAAGCAATAAAAAGCTGCCTTCACGTCCTTGGGGAGCTGTGGAGTGGCAAACGTCAAAATTAGCGACCCCGTAGGTTGGAGTTCTCCACTTTTTCTGGTTTTAATGCGACGAACGCTAACTACTCCTTGGCTGGTAAGTTCACCCTTAATCTCTTCTTCAGGGACATCTTGCAAGTCCCAACAAGATATTACGCCCTGAGTAAATTTCAGTTGACGGTGTGGTTCAACTTGAACTTCGAATGGTCCTAAGGTCTTCATTTTTAAGAGATTAGTTGACTGTTTATTATTGGCTGTCTCCACGAGCAAGGTGCCGTTGCGAAGCTTTTTAACATGCTTAAGCTCACCTGCAACATAATGAAGTTGTTTCTGTATAATGCATAACCCCTTCAAACCACCTGGATTCTCTGTTTCGTTCTTTACCTTAATTATAAGATATCGTGTGATAGTCGGTACGATACTTGTCTTTTCCTCTACTTCTATTTCTTCTGCTGAGTCACTGGTTGTATCGGTAACTATATGTGCCTTTTCTCTATTATCTTCAGTGACTTTGTCTTCATTCTGTCTCTTGGTCTTCTTCTTCTCCTTGTCTGTGCACGAAGGCGACTTGTTATTATGTGGTGGAGCCATTATAAATGTTAGCCGTAAATGCCCAAACTTCTCCGTCTTCGTTCTGAGGAGCCAACGAGGCTGCCGGGTACTACCCTCATCACCCTTGTCAGCAAGCTGGAAATCGAGGCGAAGTCCAATGACTTGGCGTCGAAATCACTTGCACTCCCGACTGATGGATACTTGGGACACCCACTCCCCCCAGTGTTGGCGAGACCAAAGGTCCGAAGAGCTCCCCAATGGTGTACTTCCCAGCCTCAACGAGCTAGACCATCCAAGAATCTGCTGTTAAGGACTAGGCGCTATCCAATGGTTCCGCCCTCTATCCTCGGGCCCCACGGGCCAGCGTCAATGAAAGTACATCCTAGCACATCCTTTGTCATTGCGTGGAGGCGTAAGTCGTAGCAGAAGAGGAAATGAAATAATGAATCATCTGTGGATGAAAATGAGGTGAAAGTAAATGAAATCCTCTCTGCTGGTCCTCCTTTCAAACAGCGTAGATGTGTAGCTACGAGGGCTGATTGCAGCCAGCAAAGCCGGCTGGACGATGGGGTCGCCAATTTCCTACGCCGTATACGAGCAGCGATGGTCTGCTGCTCGGGCTATGTGATGGTGTCATCACGTTGCGGTCCGTAGACTTGTGATGGGGTCGCCAATCCTCTACGCCAGTGGGAAGTAAAAATGCTCAACAGAGAAGCACTGTGGCCCTGCTGTTGGACTTCCCATAGGCAGCAACGATGTTAGCAGCTGCCAGGGCTGATTGCACCCAGTAGAACTGACTGGGCGATGGGAGCGTCACTTCCCGACGCCGGGGTCAGGGTTGCCAAACGATTAAAAATCTAGATTTCATGTTTGTTACCGTTGGACGTATCTGCATTGATTTACACAAAATTTGACGTGTGCATTAGGCACTGAGACAGTTCATGTGAGTACTTCCGGCGCCTCAGTTGTCAGTGTTGCCAAACAATTTCAATTGCTTCCATATCGTTCAACGTATTAGGACCAAACTTTGTATTTACTGGTACCCGTCATAGAGGTACGTCAGGTTCCACAGTTGACAGTGTTGTCATTCAATCTTAAAAATTAAATATTATTCCATTCAGTATGGAAGAAGTAAATATTTAAGAAGTACCCTCACGGAAGAACTATTTAAGAAGTATGGAAGAAGTAACCACACCAAGCTTTGAGTATACATATTCGACACAATCGAAACATACTGTGGTTGTTCCCTGTACACAAGCATCCACTTGTCAGCGTTGCCACCCTATTTTTAAAACTCATTTTTTTTTTCAAATGGCCCCCATAGTGTTACGTGCCGATAGCTATTCCTCTACTTTCAAAAAAAGCGCGGGGATAGCCGTGGGATGTGACCACGTTATGATATGTTTTAAAATCATACTTCTCATAGCCTTATTGCAACAGACTCATTAGAAGAAACCTATATGTAGTTGCTTGTTTACAAGAGTATTCATTATGGATTTATACCATATATAACTCTTTTTAAATATGCATACAATATAAAATATTTATTTTTGTTACACTGTGTCTATCTGTATATATTTTCATAGTGTGGTGTGAGACTTAGATTCTGGAGCATGAGGGTGCAATGCCACAGATATTTTATAGTGAAACACAATGTACTAGTAAACGCAAACATATATATCTGTCCTTTAATAGAAGCAGGTTATTTTCCGAGATTTTGAGCTCAAGATAATTGATTTTTGCGGAGGGTAATTATGATCAAAAATACATATCTTCCTTGAATAATACCGTAGTTAGAAATTAATGTATTATATATACGGGATCAGAGCATATTTCGGTAAGAATTCGTAGTTTTTCAGTTTACAGAAAAGATGTCTTCGAAGTTGTATTATCTCTAGGAACTTAAATTCTTCCTATTATTCAAAATATTTCTTCAGTTCCCGGGAGGTTTATTAGTATTTGATTACAAACTATACAGGACATCTTCAGTCTATATGCCCTTACTTAATTCCTTGTGTTTGTCAGAGTGAAGATATAGAAAGCATAGCAATGTGTCAGTGAATGCATAAATAATTAAATCATTTACCTCGTAAGGCTGCAGAAAAACAAAGCAATAGTAAATCGGGATGAATGTGTGAAAGCGTAGGTAACTCCAATCCTGCTGATTAGATTCATTATCTCCCAGCGTAAAGCATTTAAATACTTGCTGTGTGAGAAAACGACATTAAAAAACAAAAACATGAAAAAAAGTAAAAAAAAAAAACTTTTTTTTTTTTACAACACTATGTTCAATTTGGGTTGGAATATCCTTTAGTGTAAATGTGTTCGTGAGTCCCAGTATGAACCAGGCATATCTTTTATTTCATGGAAGTACTCATTTCGAGTGTTCTTAACTGTCTTTTTCCGAATGTATTCGATGTATTATTTACTCTGTCTCTACGCCTGCATTATATCTTGAGGAGGTTTTCAGTACTCAAGAAACGCTCGATGTGCACCTCTATTCGTCCATCACACAACAATTTTCCATGTTTCCACAGTCCATCATTGTGTTCTAGAACCCACAAAAACAGTACTTGTTTAAATACATAGTGTGGGGAGGACTCTTGCTCCTGCCATAGCTTAATAAATACAAGAGGTATCATAGCTTAATAAATACAACAGGTATCATAGCTTAATCAATGCAAGGTGTCACGAATGCTGCACGTGGAAATTTGTTATACGTATGTTCTACTGGACCATCATTTGCACAGGTATGTCCGCTCTTACCATCCGTATCTGGCAGAGCACGACCTATTGCTAGTGATAGACAATTGTAATAGACCCTTGACAAGCTGTTGGTGAACATTTGAGAACGGCAGCTCTAGGTGAACACTGGTCCCAGCTCAACGAGTTCTCACTATCTGACTACAGCAAAATATATAATTTGGTAATTTACTCTTCCCCGTTGCACACGTCAATTGGTCTACCCGTAGAAGCACAGGATATCGAACAAATAACTGCCCAATACTGGGCCCTATATTCTGAGCTGCTGGATACCAGACAGTTGTCACACTAGGTTGATTCACAGATGCAATGAACCACCACCAAGGATGATGATGGGAAACAGTATTATCGATATGCCTAATGCATTGCTAATGGAGTTTGTATATACACCATTTCAATCTAAACTACAGCCTATAGTTTTAGTTTATTTTGATATATTTATTATATCCTAAATACCAGTCTAAAGGAGATAGTAAGTTTTTATGGACATGATCTAAAGTTCTTCGGTAAAGTGGACTCCAAATCACTACGTTCAACGAATTTCCACAGAACTTGAACCCATGACCATGCGCAAAGAAAGCGAGCGTGCTAACTTCTCATTCAACAGACGAACTTTAATTCACTTGAATTCAAATTATTTATTTATGGCCTTTACGCATCTATGGCTTAGGCCGGGAAAGGGTAGAGGTAGGTGGTGGAAAGGAGTCGGCCAGGCCTAAGCATTTGTCTGGTGTGACTGAGGAAAAACTCTGGAAAACCTCGGAATGGTCGGCCACTGGTAGCGAACCCAGGATCTCCCGAATGAACAGCTAACACTTTGGTAACTGAGCTACTGATGCTCGACTTCAGTTGCTTTTCTCCTAATACTTGTTCATAGAAAACAAGGAAAGATAACCATTCCGGGTGCACTTTATTCATTTTTGTTTCTTTTTCTTTTTTAACATGCAACATGGTTACGGTAGTCGCTTATACCCAAGGGCATGTATATGTAATTCAAAAGATTTCTGAGCGGAAATTAAATACGGAGGGAAGAAGAAATACACATTCGAGAGGACTAAAACTCAAATGTTAAAACAATAAATAGCGAATCCAGCTAGAAGAAATCAATACAATTTGGTTCACTTGCATCAATAGCTTTATTTAAATATGATGTGGTCAAAATACCTTGTAGTTTTGTGACATGACCTACTGCCGATAGTCTAACGTAGAATAAATTCGGTAACATTCGGTGAAACTCGTCAATAGTCGGCAGTCTCGGTTTCTGTGTATGGACTTACTTGGTATCTTGTACAAACGGTGGCCGGTGGGTTTCTGGTAATCGGAGTGGTGGTTTGGATGTTGGTTGGTGTTCCGGCCGGCCATGGAAGGATTGCGGATAGCAAGCCTTGCTCTTGGAGTTGTTGTTATTTTCGGGTTTATTACACCCGAAGGTAAGTCAAATTATAATAGCCTCCTCTTGTTCAGCGACTACATCATTCATGGTGCGTCCTCAAGTCCCCAATCTTTCAAAATTTTTGCTTCGGACGATAGTCAATTTAATTTAGTGTCCCAAATTATGACACACTGAAACATCTGGGTGAATCGTTTTTCGTCATAAAATTTACCTTTATATCACCTACTTTCAAGTTGTTAGATCACAATTCTCATATCTTTCAGACAAGAAATTAATTAAAAACGTTCTTATTTTCTTTCTTGCTAGAGTTAACTTAAATTTATACTGATTTTTAAGCACAAAATGACAAAAAGGTAACGTAATCAAGTACAATCGATGTTGCATTATAAAATCCGTATCTAGAAATGACAAGTTTGCGAAATTCTCTCATTTTTTATAACTAAAATTTGTTGCACCTTTTCTAAATCAAATATACCACACTTGCAACATAGAGGCGCTGCGGTATTCCTTTAACTACACGGAAAGAAATAAAAGGTTACTAGCAACCCAAAAATGGGTTAATGCAACAGAGTGAGTTGGTAAATATAGAGCCTAATAAGTACAAGGTTACAGCAACCCAGCTAAAAAGGTTAGATCCAGTGGGTTGGTGTAACCCTCCACGTAGGTTATTTTGAAGGGTTATGATAAACAACTGTACTCAATTACTTTAACCCACCCCAAAGAAAATTTGTAAAAAAAAAAAAGTGGTATAATCGTCTGAAAGCAAGTTACTGTTATTATTTACATTACATATAGCTTATTATAGCTATCCTTGTAAAAAAAAATGTGCGCCAGCCTGGGATCGAACCATCGACCTCGTCCGTAGCAATCCGAAGTGCTACCAACTACTCCACCGATCACCGAAGTTTACGGTCGATAATGCATGTATTTCCCAAGTTACACTACTGTGATATTCATTATACGAATCTCAATGTTTCATATTACACTTTGTCATTAACAGAATATTAATGATAATTTATATAACACTACATTCCTAGATTTAGGGTTGCTAGGTTACCTCCTAAGTTTCACGTTAACATTTTGGCCTTGGTACAAAGCTTCCATGTGGAAGCCCCTCAGTGTTCAATGACCGCCATCTCGTATACAGGAGACTCGGTTCAGCTAACCCTCATTAAGGTTAAAAAATAACTAATTCTCAGAATGTTAAATTTACCTGCACATTAAACGGTTAGCATAACCGAGCAGTGGGTCAATCATGTTGTTTAAATTAACCGTGCTGTTTGTTTATTCCTTCTTGTACCAATCGTGTAGGTAACTTGCTACCCACGAATGGGTTGTTTTTACCCTGATTTCTGTTAACCTTTTTCAATGGGTTACCATTTACCTACAGAATTAGGTACTTTCATGTCTCGAAAGGGTTGTGATAAATAACCAGTAGGTTATGTGCAACCCTTTTGGTCATTAACCTAGCAAAATCTTGACTTAGTTAAAACTAATTTCTTTCCGTGTAGGCCCATGCCGTTAATGTAATTTATTTACATCGAGCCGGAACAGAGAATTATTTCGGATTTTAATTTTCTTACAAGTTTATTTACTGGTATTTTGTTAGTTACTCCTAATTATTTGGTTATTAGTTATAGACTTCGGACTATACCATTTATATCAGGAGATGGGAAAGGGGGCCAGTAGCGCCAGAATCGGTCAAATATTGATGTATAGGGAGCGCCTTTTAATATGTCACAACTTTGTTTTCTCCTATGAATTGAAATTAAACATTCAAATGCTATGCCTGGATTCTAACCCACAGAGTTTTTGTTTCTGAGAAAATAATAACAAATGTGACGGGAAAAAATCTTTAAGTTTCCTCTTTGTACAGAAAATTAGGCTAGCTGTCTTCAAATATTAATGTATAATGTCCTATAATTCTTGTACGGGCCAACGAAATATAAACCAATTTTGCATCAATACATAAACTTTCTTTCTGTTTAAGCAAGTTAAAGATATAAAGTGAAGTAACCATATACAAAAACAGGGCTTGTAAAACTTAACGCGACATAGGGTGGAAAACCTGCCTGTCGCGATTCATGTTGTATGGCCTGCAAGTGACTAAGTACTCACATGGAAAAATATCCTTATTAATACTTTAAAATTTCAAATGATAGGATTGTATGATTGTATTATTATATGTATATGCCCTTGATACAAAAATTGTGGACTCAGAAATTATGGCATTCATAGCCTGTGACTCTGTCATTACACAGTTTCAAACAAATATAATATGAAGTGAATTAATGTTGAAATGTGCTGTTGTTAGAAAAAATTAAAATTAGATCTAACAGCGTTTGAAGTTTTAAGGAAACATGTGAAACTCACGTAATTCGATTAACAAGGTATTTACCGTCTTTTTCTCTCTTATGAAAGTTATTGAAGATTCTATTCAAATTCTATTCAACTTCCGCCCTTAAGTGTAATATGTTATCAGGTTTCTTTTTTGGAGTGAACAGTCTGTAAGTCTTTTCAATAGAGCATATTTTCTTCCTTTTTACTTATATGTATGGGACAGACAGGTAGCTGTGGCCAACTCCATCGCAAGTCAGAGGTCACTCGGAGAGCACTCTTCCTTGGTCATAGAAGGGTCAAGCAGCGGCCAGATCCTTTTGTCAAGGTATGAAACCGAATTCGTCTGCTGAAACCGAAATAATCCTTCGGAAATGTTATTTAGTATGGTCAACAGAAGGATTCGAACCTGTGTGCATCTCCAGCGGTTGATATTTAATCAGTAACCGTAACCACTAAACCACATGGACAGCTTCGAATTCCTTATCTTACCTGTAGTTTATGCTTATGCAACTATATTTAAATTCGAAAGGAACGATAGTAGTTTAAATTACGTTTAGCGCGCCTTCGTACAGACAACAAATAGCGTAAATTATAATTTTAGCCTGAGACAATTACTCGTGAACGCATATTTTCTTGAATTTATAAAGACACCACACTTCCCAAGAATGAGCTCCATTTTCGTTTAAAAAAAATAATGTCCTATATTTAAGACAAATATCAATTTCTTTATTAACTTACAAGGAAACTTACAGGGTGGAACACGAAAATTAGAATGGAACTTCCACAGTGCAGTGATGATGTGTTCAAATGAACACTACTGTAGTACTAAATTTCGGAGTTTCGCGGAACACGAGTTACAAGACTTAAAAGTTTTCGAAAAGTTAGGCAACACTTCATACATATGGGTTGAAGTTATGCATTTCCCATTCACTTTTATATAAAAGGTTATACGGAAGATAATTTAAATGTTAGAATAAATTTATTGATGAAGTTGACTTCTTCATTACTTGACTCTAATGCCTCCCAAATGCGAATCTTATATAAATACAATGTGACCTAAAGGAAACTTTCCATTCCGTTAATTTCGTAACAAATTGATTTGCAGGAGGAATCCCGATGCACGCCCCTTAAAATTTAGAGAAAATGTGTCATCATGGCCAAGCATTTGATGCTGCCCCATTTTATTGTGGTCTAGTGGCAAAAAGTGAAATTTTCTTAAATTACAACGTGGGTCAAGTGACACATCTTATATATGGTCTTCAGATTCGATCTACAAAAGCACGTGATCATTTACTAGTTTCTTTGAAAACTTTGCGGGAAAATGCGTTTGCAACTTTCAAATATTATAAAGCTAGCCTCAGTAGGGAAGGTAATATTTTACACTATCTGAAGTTATGAACGTTCCAAATGCCATCATTAATATAAAAGAACTCCTGTAAATATCACTATGATAAATTTAAACGTGCTATCTCATGTTTCGTGATCCAATATCACCCAATTCCCTGTTATGAATATGTTAATGCCGCAAATTTCAGTGCAGCATTGCGCGTTCGCAGGGAGAACCATGTGGATTCAAATCCCACTGCCAAACATCGTGCCTTAGTGGAACTTAGCGGGTACACTGTAAAAATAGGAGACACAACGTTCATCCAAAAAATGGAGGCAGCTGAGCTGGTTTTTGGATTAACCTACATTCAGCCAGTTTTCGGGTGAACGGTTTACTCTCTGTAAAATTTCAAAATGGGCATATGTGTCTTTTCTAACGTATTTCATTGAAGCAGAACATTTTTTGAAAGTAGAAAGGAAGGAAATGTAATGTTCCTTTAAAATATAAAAAAAGTAAAAAAAAAGAAACAAATAATTCAGGTGGTCGGGTTTCGATCCAGGGTTCACAAGCACACTGGCCAGATGCTCTCGCCACTTAGCTACGAAGGCAGTTTACATTTATGGCTTTCCGAGTGATATTTATAGCTAGGATTTTACTACGCAGGAGGTTAATGATTAACATGTTGTAGATTTTACTACGAGGAATGTTTGGAGATAAAAGGAGAGATACGTTTGCTACTGTGTAAAGATTTATACGTAACTTAATTTCTCTTTCCGCCAATGCAATCATGTTCTCGATCCACCAGTCAACTGTTTACTGTTCACAGTGTAAAAGCAACATGAACACTCAAAATGGTGGGACGTTCAGTGATAAACAAGTAACTTTACTCCTGTTATTGGATTATAGAATATCCAACCAAGGTTTAAATTTCATCCACAAAAGTACGTAACCTCAAAACGGTAAGTTTACCTTACACTTTGATCAAAAAATGATCGAATTTTAAGCGTAAAATAAGTTGAACGTTCACTGATGAAATACTTTGGCCAGTTTCAGCCAATTTTCAGTTAACGTTAAGCCATTACAAAGAAAATATTAAACTTTAAAATGGAGTTAAGGTTACCAGTCTTTCCACTAAAGGACTTACACTATATCCACATTTAAGATTAAATACAACAAAACGCTAATTTTCGACATTTGTCTCTCCATAAAGTAGAGTAACATTTTTGCTATCCATTTCGTGTTTCTACTTTTAACAATGTAGGGCTTTAGTTATGGTAGCAACCCAACATTCGACTCGTGAAATTGTTAGAAACTCTGGAAATTTTCATTCACCATGCTTGATAGTGGGGTTCAAACCCATGTGCTTCCCCTTCCCAAAGTGGAATGGTGCACTGAAATTCGCGGTATTATCGTATTCATAATAGAGATTGGATGATATTGCATCACGAAACATGAGATACCACGTTTAAATTTATCATAGTGATATTTACAGGAGTTATTTTATATTAATGATGGCAATTGAAGCGCTCATAACTTTAAATAGTGTAAAAAATTACATTAACAAATAATTTTGAGTTTATAATATCTGAGAGTTGCAAACGCAATTTTCCGCAAAGTTTTCAAAGAAACTAGTAAATTATCACATTCTTTCAAGTTTCAAGCTGATTTTCGTGTCCCACCGGAGACAGTGTCCTTGTTAATTTGTTCAATTTATATTTATAAATTTATTTTAATTTATAAATATTCTGCTTTCAATACACATTACACTGTAAAAAGTGGGAACACGAAAAGGATGAAAGTTACTCCACTTTATGTAGAAATAAAAGTCGAAAACTAGCGTTTTGTTGTATTTACTCTTAAACGTGGATATAGTGTAAGCCTTTTAGTGGAAAGATTGGTAAAATTAACTCCATTTTAAAGTTAAACATTTTCTTTGTAATAGCTTAACGTTAACTGAAAATGGGCTGAAACTGGCCAAAGTGTTTTGTCGGTGACGTACAACTTATTTTACGCTTAAAACTCGGTCATTTCCTAATCGAAGTGTAAGCTAAACAGGCAAGTTTGTGATTACGTACTTTTATGGATGAACTTTAAGTCTTAGTTGGATATTCTATAATCCAGTAACAGGAGTAACGTTACTTGCTTGTCACTGAACGCCCCGCCATTTTGAGTGTTTATATTGCCTTTACACTGTGAACAGTAAACAGCTCACTGGTGGACTGAGAACGGCAAGGATTTCATTGGCGGAAAGAGAAATTAAGTTACGTATAAATCTTTACGCTGTAGCAAACTTGCCTCTTGTTTTTCAAGAAACATTTCTCGTAGTAAAATCAAACACGTGTTAATGATTAACCTCCTTCGCAGTAAAACTCTAGCTATAGATATCACTCGGAAAGCCAGAAACACCAATTGCCTTCGTAGCTAAGTAGCAAGGGCGTCTGACCAGTGTGCTTGTGTACCCTGGATCGACACCCGACCACTTCATCTTTTTTTTTTTTGTTTCATTTTTAATTTTAAAGGAATATTATCTTTTATTCCTTTCTACTTTAAAAAATGCTCTGCTTGAAAGAAATACGTTGGAAAAGTTGAAATTTTACAGAAATTAAAACGTTGGATGAACGTTATGTCTCCTGAACGTTGCGGGAAATTGGTTAAAAAAAACTTTATTTTAACGGGCTTTTCCAAAATCTTAAGGCCTCAGATTCTTTGGTATATTGTAACGCCAGTAGCTGAATGGAATGTTTCAGAGAGATTTCTTTTATGTTGTTAAAAATTGTAAGTTTTTAGTTTCAGTGTGGTATTCGCTCATGCGCAAAAAGAAAAACTGGTTTCTTATCGTAACAAAACATGCAATTCTGATCAAGTTTGCTATTGCGCTTTTGATCACGTATGTTAGTAGAAATAGAAAATATTCTCAGTGAATGGGCATTGCGATCCCTAATTAACAAATGGAAAAAGTGATTAAACTGTGGAGTAAGTTGTAAAAGTAGTTTCTTTGTTTTCAGGGTTCGGGCAACGAATTTCTGGCCCACTATACTGTTTGATCTAGTGTTTTCTTATCACTGGCAATTTAGTCCAGTGAGCAAAACGTTGGACATCTAACTAAGTATTCAAATCTTGCTTCAAGTAACTATTTTTTTCTCTGAAAACTCAAAGGTGGTTGGTGTTTATTAGCAAAGTTACTGGAAATTTCCAGACAACTTTAGCTTTTTCCAGGAATGTCTCTGAAAATATTTAACAGTGTAGTTACAAAGCAAGTATTGTGGCAGTTGTGAGTCTCCCCACTTCAGTAAATGGTTTGGAGCTATACCTAGTCTCCGTAGTTCATAACCATAATGTGTCATTGCGGCCTTACATGCTCTTACTGGAGTAAGAGAAGGCCTAGTTCTTGTATACATTTTACACACCTCAAGTGGGTTCATTAGTTTTGTGTAATTTATGTGTTTAACAAACGGGTTTTAAGTAGTTACAGCAGCCTAGAAAAGAAGTCTAGAAAAGTTTATGCGAGCGGGGCTAGAACAGGGTTGTTTCCATGGTAGCCTTCTTAGATAGCATGCCAGCTTGCAACAGTTTGTCAGTCACATGCGTTGAGCTTGTCGAACTTGATAGTTTTGAACTTAATAAACAAGGATGAAACAAACCTTTTTAAAACATAAGAGGTTTGGTTGTTATAATTCACCTAATTTAAGCATGTTGGAACAAGACGTTATGCGAAGAAGCTTCTCAAACTTGAAATATATATTTCAATTGTGTTGCGTTGCATTTCTGCTGTCGTGTCAGTACCCTGAAGTAACATCACGTCGTGTCAATGCCCTTTTCGCCAACTCCCATCCATTTACTACAGGCGTCTCTTCTGATCTGATGAACTAAATATAAATAGCGCTTGGAAAGCGAGATAGTGCATGTACTTGCGTGGTCTGGTGACTACAGCATCGGATTGGTGTACTACAAACAAGATTATTTCAAGTTTGATGGTAAACTAGGCTGCTTGATTCAACCTTGTTGGATACTTTTGGGTTGATTTGCTAGCTTTGCTTCAAGTCGTCTCATTTGTTAAAGTAAGCTTGATTCTCTTTTGAACCAAGTAGAAATTATTATGTGGGCTATTATCCAGCTGAGCTACAAAGAATGACAAATCCGTCATTCTCACTATATAATGAAGTTTGATGCGGAAGTCAACAATGTTGATTTTAAAAGTGCATAGTGAACAAAATGTGTACAAGAAGGGTAAATAAGTAATCGTGAGAAAAGGAAGGCACAAAAAATATTACAGTTTCATCTACAACGACAGGAAAACATTGTAAACTCCCGTTTCCACACTTCTCTTCCCCTCTTTCTCTTTTTACACTTCTTGAGTAAAGATCTAATGTCAGAGATGTTCACAAAATTAAACCAGAAGTGTATTTTTCAATATGGCAGTCATTTCTTTTTCTCTGTCTCCGTACAAAATATAGCTTAATATATTTTTTTAACTCGTTGTTTAACGATCTACAAGAGAAAGCACTTTCTTGTCTTTTAATTTCACTTTCTCCACAACTATTCTAGTTTTATTTCGCATGCTTTTTATCTTTATTATACATTATTCTTAAATTATTATTAAAGCTGATATTATTTAATATACTTTCTCTCTCTTTCATTTACTTATGTTTGATGCATACTTTTCTTATTACAAACATATTGATGCTGAATTTATTTACATTCCCCTTCGTAGTATTATTTAATACATGTTCATATATCTCTGAAATTGTCATTACTTGATGTTTCACCGCTTCCAACGAGACCAAATTTCATTTCCAAATCAAATAATTCGGTTTCTATTCGTTCTTCTGTCATTTCTCTTTCTTTGCGATTTTGTTCTTCAAGGCACATTGAATCGTGCATTTTTTGTGGGCAACATTCTTATTTTAACCTTTTATCAAAAATAGTTTCTTTCGCTAATTTCTCTTGAACTTTCGCTTCTTTCTTTCTGTGATTAGACGTATAGCGAAAGAAAATAGATTGTAACATTGAAAGAAAACACTTTTATAATTTGCTTTTAAATCTTGATTTCAATGCAACTTGTGTGTATTCTAGAATAGCGCATTCCCTAAATGAAGCACTAAAACCTTTGTTGGTAAAATAAAAGGCAAGTTCTAAACGCGTTTGCCATGCGAAAAGGAAGTGACTGACAATCTTGTTTCAAGTTGGTATGCTATCTGCGATGTATTATACGCATTTTAACAGTTCCCTATGTAGCTGTCGCTCATTTACTTGTCTCTTCCTAAACAGGATCTGTTTATAAACTAATTCTGAAAGAAACTAACAGTAAGTGCTTCAGAAAAACACGATAAACCATTGACACTTCTCATATCGTACGTAAGACTTTTCATTTACGTTGCACTTCTCCCTATAATCTACAATTTCTTTTTAAATAATTGCTTTAATAGTTGTTTGCATTTTTCGTATTTTAAGTCAAGATTTCCTCTTAACTACTTTCCCCCTCAGTTCCTAATTTCGTTTTTTTAGTTGATTTCTTCTCACTCTCCTGAAGGCCATATCTGAAAATCTTCTCATATTTTTTCATCACTTCTTCATATTTTGCTTTTAGCAATACACCTCATAAAGACATATAGTCAACCTGTCTCATAAATCGTTGTTCATATATTTCCTTGTTCATGAGTGCCGCTTTCTTATATTTATTTTGCAGTCTTCATGTCCTTATTTACTATCCTTCCATATTACGTGATAAATAATAAGACTTGTTCTACTTTCTCTCTTCCAATTTCGATGTTTTCTGTATATTCTTTCACTTCAATACACACGCCTATCGATTTATCTGTTTTCATCCTCATTGCATGTTCTTTATAGGTTTTTTCTTATGTGTACCTACATCTGTTCAATTTATCGCAATCTATTATAGTCCCTGTAAGAATAACTAATTCGTCTGAAAGTGACTTAATAAATTTTTGAAGCACTCTTTATATATTCGAATAGCCCTGAAAAAATATAAGTTCCAAAAGTCATTTCTATCGTGCTGTTAGATTTGTGGGAACTGAACTTTATACTGTGGGAACTGTATATTGATTCGTCTCGCTTTTATTCTTTCATTTTATCGATACTACTACATGTCTATTTTGAAAAAAATAAATAAAAATAAAACAAAAAGAAACGTGTTCATGATGTTTGCTGATTTTAGTATGGGCGAGACGCAGGAAGGAGAAAGAGAGGGTCTGTTTACCATACATGATTATGGGATCAGAAGGTGTCGTTTGGGTTGCCTACCTGCACGGCGTTCACTGTCGCAATTTTTTATGCGAAGTGTACTATTTCCGAAAAATCAAATTTTGTGCCAAATTGTACTAATCTAAACGTGTTGTTTCGACACCGTGCTAGTTCCGGCGCTTTTCTTAAATAACCAGTTTTAAGTCATGTATATGAGTTAAATTCCTGATAACGCGATGCTGAAGCTGAGAAATGTGGAAATTACGAAACCGCGGTAAAAACAAAGCACGCTGACGTAAGGTCCACGAATGAAAGATGACTGGCAAAAAACTCAGCTGACAAAGCATTACGTTACGAGGTATGTCTACCAGACAAAAAATCATTTTCTCGGAATGTTAGATATATAGGCTTATTGTGCCTAGTTATTCCCACATTTTCATTATCAGAGCAAGAGGTACCTTAGTGTCCGTTAGTTGCTGAAAAATATTTGTACATGCACACATATTGTTGCAATATTAAACAGATTGTGGATATATTTTGTAATAAATGTATAAGCTACTATAAATAATACAATTCAAATATTCTACTGTAGCTCCAAAACGAAAAAACTGTTCATATTCTCTTTCCATAAAATTTGTTTAGAATTAAGTAATATTTCCCGAGAAGGTCTATTTTATTTTCGCTGTGCACCGTATGAAAAACGTTTGTTCAATTAGTACCGTTTTTCAATTTATCTCTTTAATTCCTATTACCGTAATTTTCTCGTATTTGTTACACCTCGTCTTGACGTATTTCGTGATACTCCTTGGCACGATACCATTATGTCCTCACGCCTTTTCGACAGTCGCCCTTATATTTTCTTTTTGGTTCTTATTCCCTTCGTAGCGCCATCCACTCTTCGGTAAAAGACAAATTTGTTTGTTTCTGTAGAATATTCAATATTTATTAACTTAAGTCTTGTTTACACAAACTTTAATAAATAATTTTATAGGCAATGTTTTTCTTCTTTGACAAGGCACTGTTTGGCTCAGAGACGAAGCGTTCATTTTGCTCTTTTATGAGAGTCCACTTTTTTTTCGTTTACTTGTACGACGTGTGAAACCAACTTCCAAGTGTTTGTTTAGTAGTGTATTGGTTGTCCTACTATCTAGTTTCATTGTACTGATCAAGTTAAACCAGAAATATGATATAATGAAAATGTAATGTAAAACTTCTTTCGGTAAGTTAGTGTGCTTCTTTGATGTCAAGCGAATGTTTTCGTGCTATATTATTAATTCAGAGTAGACCTAAACAGCCGATGGCCAAGGTTTTCAAATATCGGAAATTACTCAATTTAGCAGGGTTTCTGCCGGAATATTTCAGTTTGGGGTGGGGTATACAGCCACAACTGGGAAGGTGTAAGGAGAGGTTTGCAGGGTTTTTATTTATTTTAACTGTAAAAATGTTAGAGTGATCGAGAATTGGGGATTTGACACTCACCCATTCGGCAAAAAGCTTATAAACTAGGAACACCAAGGCGATTCACGAGGTAGCAAGAACAATATATGGAATGTTCATTTTGATTCTCTATAGAATATAGATTAAGTATTGCTACAGTCTGTAACTTATCGAATAGAATTTCCATAAGCC
>JAGDQP010021751.1:0-31355 GCA_022664845.1 Lepisma saccharinum | reverse complement strand
ATACAGATGCTTATCAGAATAATGGAAACACCTGAACGAAAGTGCAACTTACCAGATTAATATGGTGTCGGGCCACCTTTCGCCTTCAGAACAGCCTTGATGCGACGTGGGATGGAGGCATAGAGGTCGTGAATGGTAGCAAGTGGAATATTACACCATTCCTCGTGCAGGGCATCGGCCAGTTCTGTGAGAGAGGATGGAGGTGGAAATCGTCGCCGGAGTCGTGTTTCCAAGATGGACCACAGATGTTCAATTATGTTGAGATTTGGGGATTGGGCGGGCCAGGGGAGGTGTTGAACTTCATCCCGATGTTCCTCAAACCACGCTGCAACAACTCCAGCTGTGTGAATGGGTGCATTATCATCCTGGAATATGGCGTCATTGTCCGGGAACAACATCCGGACCATAGGATGCAAGTGGTCTCCTAAAATTGCGACATAATCGTTGGCAGTGATGCGTCCGCGAAGTGTGACCACAGGACCCAATGAAAACCATGATATTGCGGCCCACAGCATCACCGTGCCGCCGCCATGTTTCACAGTTGGGCGGAGACACTGCAGATCATACGCTTCTTTGGGCGTTCTCCACACATAAACACGGCCCGTGGTTTGGAATAGGGTGAATGGTGACTCATCCGACCATACCACACGTTTCCAGTCGTCAACGGTCCAAGTTGCATGGTCGCGGCACCATTTGTGGCGTGCTAAAGCGTTCTGGTCCCTGATGAGAGGTTTGGCCCGTGCAACACGACCCCGTAAGTTCATGTCATGTAATTCGCGGCGGACTGTGATTGTCGAAACAGGTTGTGGGAGGTGCTGATTGAGTTCCTCCGTCACTTGCGCCGCAGTGGCACGACGGTTCCGCGTGACAATGCGCTTTAATACCCGGCGTGCCCTGTCACTGATGCTTTTCTTCCGCCCACTGTTCCGCTTCCCCGATGTGGTTTTCCTGTGTGTTGTGTAGGCCGTCATCACCTTCGACACTGTCCCTGGCGACACACTAGCTACTGCCGTCACACTCACTCCACATAACCGCGCACCAACAATTTGCCCTCTCTGAAACTCTGAGAGGTTTCCCATTTTACACTACCTCCGTCTGCTGCAGCCACTGCACACTCCTGTTCCACGACGCCTGACGTAGTATGGAGACCGACCTAACACACCACCACCAGCAGTCCGGCGCTGCGGTCGCCACGACACCACTGCCAACCCATACATCTGACGTGTTGCCAACTACAGGTGTTTCCATTATTCTGATAAGCATCTGTATATATATATGACTAGTTCATGTTCCAGAAGGAAGGCATTTAAGTAATAAACCGGTTATTTTAAGGATGTTTAAGTAATTGACCCTGATTTTAGTTAACACGATGACTACAGTACAGTAAAAAAAAAACTTTGGTAAACTTTATTTTTATTTGGGCCAGTTTTAGTAACTTTGGACTTCGGCCCGTCACGATTTGCTGTTAGGTGTTAAAATCCACACCCATGCCCCTGCCGGGACTCGAACCCGGGACCGTTGAGTCGATAGCCTACCACCGCAGACCGCTCGACCACCGGCCGGCTACAGTACAATAAAGATCAAAGGACTCTCTCATCAGACTTATGTACTTGTCATTATCCGATGCAGATATGGCTTCAGCAGTGTGCTATTTTTTAAAAGGGTAAGTAAGTAATGATTAAATATCACTTGAGCTCTACTGATACTGAGTGCCCTGCCTTGCACCTATGGGGTTCTAGGTACTGGTAGTGTAGTTCGTGAAGTGGGCCAAGTTTTCACAAGAGCTTATATTATTTTATGGTAATTATATTTAAAGTTACATGCGTGCATAGCTGTTGCCTTTCACCTAATCTAATAGAAACAAATTAACAGATTCGGCTGAACTTAACAATATATTTTTGGCGCAGTCTTATGAGAACTTCTGGAAGCATGACTACGTAATTGCCATTTGCAATCTATACAATGAAACAAAGAATAGATCAAGGAATTACGGTATCTCACTACTGTGAAATTGTTATGGTACTAACAAGTGAACTTACAAGGTTTAATGCATGAATTAGTTTGTGGTGACCAACTAGAACATCCGCTGTTTCAACCTAGAAAACACTGACTTAAAATAATGGAGCACGATTCTCTAATACCTGTGAAGTTCGATATAAACTACCTTGTAATAACTAGAAAGAGACCCTGCAATTGGTCTGCAAGGTCCTGAGATCATCTGTACGTCACATAACGCAAAATAACACACAGCTTTTCGTAATACTTATTGGATTGCTGGTTGTCACCAACTGTTCATTGAAGTGTCTGTGAGAGTTATTAGCAAGGAAAATAGTAGTACAGAAAGTACACATGGTTCAAGAGCTGGAGGGAACTGCAGGTTGGAAAGTAACGTTTATTTAAATCACGGACACAACACGTCAAGCCAGCGACGACGGGGTAGGTGGTAAAATGCACATCGCATTTTACACTCTCTGTGCCCGAAATCAACACGGAAGTAGCGAAATAGTCTTACCTTCTTTTCACTCTCGCTTTCATTTCACACTTCCATGACTCAACACTTAGTTTTATTTAGAATTACAACACATCCAGACAAGTTGCAAACTTTATTTTGCTCCATTAACGAACTACATTTTACCATACAGAAGTATGTATGAATTATTTGCAAGGGAATGATCACAGATAGGGTCATATACTATTGTTTTTTGGAAAAGTGCTTATATAAAAAAAAATGTTCAATGGATAGAATAATGAAAGTTTACCATAACTAGGAACTGTGTTTTATCTTTAAAACAGGCGTGTATAATAATGTGGTTATGTTAACTCTTATTTTGGCAAAGGAATATTATGTGATGCAAAGTGTCGCGATCACTTAAATGTGAGCATGGTATGGGGAAGTGTGATCACGGCAGCACATTGCAATATTTTCCCGTTAATTGCTGAGGAAATGTGATGAATTTGGATTGTTTACGTCCATTCACAACTACCGATGACACGTGGGCACTTTACTACACTTTTCAGAAATGAAACAACAGTCAAAGCTGTGGAAACCTCCGGGTTCTCAACCTCCAAAGAAGGTCATATGTGTAAAGTCTGCCGGAAAGCTATGACATTTGGAGGGGTTGCAAAAAGTATTATTCTCACTGACTACCTTCCGGAAGGTAAAATCAATAGTAGTGAATACCATGCGTAGATTTTAGACCAACTAAAGGCAAAAAACAACAACAGAAAAAAGTCTCGGTTTAGCAAAGAAGAAACGAAGAAGAAGACGAAAATGCTCGCGCCCATAGAAGTGTCATTGTAATGGCAAAAATCAATGTGTTGGGTTATGATTTGATGCCACATCCACCATATTCGGCTCAAGTTTCTTCAGACGAAGAGCTTCAAGCGTCAGCATTTTGCAGGCCTGGAGGAATCTGTTTTCCATAATGACAAAGTCTCTGAAACATAGTTTAACCAAGTGTATTACTGTAAAGAGAGACTATGTAAACACGATTTCTCAGAAATATGCTCATATGTCTTATTTCATTCCGAGAACTTCTCAAATAACCCTCGTATATATTCGTGAAATACATTCAATACCTTGCTTGAAGTTACGCGAGAATCCCACTTGGTCATACAGTTTAGGTTTCCATCAAGTTCTTGTTCTTTAGTAAATTGAGTTTCTGCTGATCTCCCTAGGCCACTACAATAACTACCAACAAACCTACCTCTAGTGCCAATTTTCCTTCCAGGCCTACTCTTCCATCATATTACATATGTAATTACTGTAGAAAATTGAACCTTCATGACACCACGACCTAGAACACGTTTCTGCGCTTGAGTTAATGCAATGTCCAAAGTCTCCACTGTGTATTGGTCCCTTAAATCTCTTATGTAGTCTTTTTAATGTAGGTCCTTAGTCTGGTTCCTGTGTTTGTGAATTTGTACATCAACAGGGACACAATGAGTGATCCAATTAAGAGTATCCTTCACTTGTAATGCGTGATCATACTTTCCCGCATTCGTTATTATACTTTCCCAGACCTGTGAAATATAGGGATATGTATGTTCACGGATATAAGTCACAAGCAACATACACTATAATGATGGATTTGTGCTCATGACAAAGCCTTTCTTTACTTTAGTCTACAAAAAAAGATAATGCCCATCTCCGCCGGAATTAAACTCAATGCGTTATTGAAATTTGAAGTTGGTGTGTCCAACTGTGATTTCAAAGCCAAGGGTGTAGATGACTGACCCGCTCTGTGAAGGACATTAACAACCCAACCTAACCTACCCTACCCTTACGTAATCTAGAAGCTATTTATTCAGTTTAGAATGCAAACAAACCAAATTTTACCTAACCTTTAGACCTAAATCACGAGGGGGGGTCAGCCATCTACTCCCTTCACAGAATCCTTTGTGGTGCTTCCCAAATACCAACAATATTTTCATATTTTTATCACATCTCAGCAAATTTTTATGGCCCCTGATCATACCCCGTATTACACATACCTCGTCTGACCTTATTGCGCAATAGCTGGCTGGGTTTCACTTTAGCAGACTACTCTACCAAACAGAAAATTTACAGGTTGATAGTGAAGAACACTAATTTTACTATTACTCACTTCAACACTAGAATCAGCAGAGTAGATATCGATACCTAACATTACATTACATAACCTAACTTATGATATCCGAAACTAACATCGAAACTGGCGAACACAGTGAAAAAATCAAGGTATATTTAGTAGAGCGGTCTGCTAAATTAAGACCTTTGGCTGCCCTAATCAAGACTTAATCCTATGACCTACCGGTATGGTAGTTCAAGATAATGCAGAAATACTGTGTAATTACCTTGTTACAAAGAAGAAACTCTGAGGTAAAACGCGAAGAGTTGGATTAAAAAAAAAAAACTGTTAATAAAATCAATCCGTAGGACTACTTGACAGAATGCTCACGATAATCCATTACTTATTGTCTATCACAGAAGCTGATTAAATTTTCATGAAGAAGCCAAAGTTTAGAATACATTGTACATACATTTTTTATTTAATTTTCCTTTCTATTATGTATCGTTTTCTTACCCCCTTTCCTATTTCTTAATCTCGGCCAATCGCTCGTCTAGTAGTAGTAGTTTTAACTTCAAATTCTTATTTGAATTTATAGCTATACTCTTATGTCAGTTATAACACAGACTGACTGTAGTGTCTGACTGTCTGTCTGTTTCTCTGTTTTTGCGTGAATTGAAATTTCTTGGCAATCTGATGAATAACACGTTCAAAAAAATGCAACTGATGCGAGTGATAGACGACGTTTCGCCGTAGAATTTGTCCTCCAGTGTTGCCAGATGGTTGATATTGAATTTCCCTATTGAGACATCAGAAATTACCTTTTATTCAAGAATTTTCCCTACGCTTAAATATTCTACTACTCCTCTTTCTTTTTACTACAACTCTTATATCTATTATTAGTGCAGCTACTACTACTGCGGCTGCTTTTTCTGTATCAAGAAAGGGTCTTCAAATAACATTCCATTGACTGTCTTACAAACATACATTGTTGACTTTAGACTGCACAGGAACATTTTGTAAAGAAACTAGAAGTATCGACATGATAACTCAACCTGATAGTTCAAATTTCCTTGTTCTTCCAATCACTAATTTTGAAAGTATGCCTTTTCTTCCACAATGTATTTTATGATGTTTTAACACCACATATCCTGCCTTGTATAACGTAAAAAAAAATGAAACTGTCAGTGCAAAGTCTTACACAAAAACTGCAAGTGAATTTAAAAATAAAAAAATAAAAACAAAGACAAACCGCTGTAGTCTGATTGTATAGTAAGCTTTAGCTTTGTTTTCTAAATCCAGAACCCAGTTTCTTTTCTTAACTATATACATTCCCTCCACCTTGTTTTTAAAAGGGAAACTTAGATCGCAATATTGAAACGTTCATTTGTTTCCCTTTGCTGTAATTTGCCGCTCTGCTAGATGTCGATAATATGATTGTTGCTGATGTGAGCTTTTTTTAAAAGCTCCCAGATGCCTCCAATTCAAAGGTATACTACGATGATATTATTATTGTATTTTTTACCTTCTAATAACAGCTATCCTGCCTTGGGTATTATTGCGACTTCTGTTTTTCATGTAGTCAATTTAAAGTAAAAATATACTAAAGCAGAATTTAGCTACAGTTGAAGGTATTTTAAGAAAAGTTCCCATTTTTTCCTTTCGGCAAATTTTGAGCACTTTTTCCCTACACCGAAGGAAATTTCTCTCCATCTGGCAACAGTGTTGTCATCTTTTCTTCTGGCTTCTTCTTCTTCTTCAAGACTATGGGTCCATCCAAATCCACCATTTAACACCCTTGATTGTGCCGTTGTACCGTTTCATGCGGCGTTGTTGCTATCCGAATTGAGCGGCGTAGGGCGTAATGAAGGGTGTGTATCGACGGCACATCTAGTGTACTCTTGGATGTAACGTATCCACCGTTTGTGCGGCTAGAAGCCATATTTGAAGAAGGAGAAAGTAATGTGTTGATTTGAAGATATTAACGCTGTAGATCACCCCCGCCATCTTGGTACGCACCTTCCATTGATTTACACGGGAATTGTTTTACTCATTTTATGCCTCTCGGATGTAGAATATTTAAGTTCTGCTTTCACAAAATTTGTCTTGGTGGTTATTTTGACTCTTGTATAGTTTTGGTTTGTGAAGTTTCTCCAAATATATAAGTATAATGTATTATTAATAGTTTGCTATATAAATCACAATATGTTAACGGGAAATTATACTGTTCCTGTGTAAAATATTGTATTTCTATAAAGTAGCATGAGTAAAAGAGAGCATGACGATAAACTGGGCGAAAACAGAAGTTAAAACTATACTCCTGAAAAGTATAAGATGAGTAAAACAATTCTCATGTTAATCAATGGAAAGTGCGTACCTAGATGGCGAGGGTGATCTACAGCCTTAAATATGTGTGTGTTTGTGTGTGTGTGTTTTAGTTTTTTTTTTAACGTTAATCAACTTTTCTTAATAGTTCGATAAATTTCCGCTAATAAATGCAACCGTTTGTGGAAACCAGTTGTTATGACTTACGGTGATTTGTGACCCACGCTATTCATAACTGATTTCAGATCAGTTTCATTAGAAATAATGGACAAATTTTACTTTGGGGGCCCTAAATGTGTAAAATTTACAGAAGAAATGTAATGTTTCCAAAGCATGTGGAAGAGTTGAAACGCAAACTAATACAGTTGCAAATGATGAAATGAGAGTGAAAGAGCGGAAAGTACGTTTTAGTGTTAAAGGCAATGTGAATAGCGTGTAATAAAATTATCTCACATTACGTTTCTCTAACCTGTCTTTGCTCTTTCGATACTGTAGTCCGTGATTTTGAAGCATAAATACGCACCATACAAAGCATTTATATAGTTCCGCATCTGTGGATAAACTAGAGGGGGATGCGGCGTTGGACCAACACTTCGTACGACCAACAGCCTCTCAAGCATCAAGAACCGGTGTACGAGCAACACCCCAGGGCAAAAATCTGTGTTGGTCGAACGCCGTGTTGGTTCAACGCCGTGTTGGTCCAACGCCGGTACTTCGAAGTGTTGGTTTCATGCCGGTGTTGGTCCAACGCCGTGTTCGTCTAACGCAGTTCAACCAACACGGCGTTGGACCAACACTGCGTGGACCAACACGGATTTGAACCAACACGGCGTTTGACAAACACTAATAACCGGCCTATGACCAATGGCCTTACCAGCAAAGACATACTGGTAGAAACTAAATATTTTGCACAATGTGAAATGTAGCATTCTTGTAGAAACATTACTGAATTTTGCAAATACCCAATGTATTTTTTTGTAACGCACCGTCTTAAAGGCCAACAAGAACGTAACGAAGGGGGTGGAATGATAAAAAAAAATCTTTGACTAATGGCAATGAGCGTCAGATTAATCGCAAAAGTAACAGAATTAATGATCCGATGCTACTTGCATGTGCCAGTGATTGAGACTGGGGCTACACCTTCCTTCCAAAAGTCAGTTAAAAAGGACTTCACAGTAAATGCCCTTACAGAGACTTACAGTACTGGCAAAATATATTTTTTAACAAATAATGTTAAATTTGCAGTTATTGTAGAAGAATGTATGATTTTTAAAAAAAATCTGGAACGTTATTTTGACAATAAAGGTGCACAAAGGGTTAGTTAGTAGCTCAAAAAGTTAGTCGAGCGTCACAAATATTCCAATTGGGGTAAGCGGAATGCCAATGAGCTTCAAAATAATCGGAAAGTCACAGAATTAACGCTCCGATGTTAATTGCATGAGCCAGTGTCTGTTTTGTTGGCTATAGAACCCTTGAAAGAAACAATTAAAAGAACTTCACGGTAAATACATATATTCAGCAGGGATATATTCACAGAACCTAATTTTTTGAACAATTAATGTGAAATTTAGCATTTCTGTAGGTCTAAATCTTACGCCGGGCCGGACATTTTTTTTAGTTTTTGTAACACTCTCTGTGCCCCTTCTAAATCGGTCTTGCCAACATATCCACGCAGATGTGAAAAATTCAGAATTTGTTTAAAAGAATCTCAAAATTCACTTTACTTTTGAGAAAAAAATAGCTTTTCAAGCTATGGTCTTGCTGAGGACATTTACCGTGTCGTTTCTTAAGTGATTCTTGGAAAGGGGCTGCAGCCCTAGACAGATACTGACTTATACAAGTAGCATAGATAGCATCGGAGCATTTATTCTGTACTATTTGCAATTAATTTGACGCTCATTGGCATTCTAAAAAAATATTGATTGTTTATAACGCTTCCCTTTGTTCCTCCTCTTTTCCATCGTTTAGGAGGTGCGCTGCCAAAATAACGTTACAGATTTAAAACATTCATATTTTTTTCACACTAATGCCAAATTTCATATTATTTGTGTAAAAAAATAGCTTCTGTCAATATGTCTCTGGTAATTGCATTTATCATGGAGTTCTCTTTAAGTGACTTTAGAAGGGGACTTTAGCTCCTATACCAGTCGCTGGTATTACCACCCAAGAAAATGGCGGAGCACCCTCCTAGAAAGGTCCTGTAGGTTATGAAAATTTAGTTACTATTCTCCATAGCATGTAAACTGGATATACATGCTGTGACATCGCTTAAGGTGCGAGAATTTTAAGATAACATTTTATAAAACATGTATTACCACATTACATTTGAACATTAATTTGTATATATTCTTACCTACCCCCTTTCATTCAGAATGTTTGTGTATTATTTTTAAACATTCCAATTGTCCAACATCCCTGCTCTTGTCTCCCA
Source organism: Lepisma saccharinum (assembly GCA_022664845.1). NCBI lineage: Eukaryota > Metazoa > Arthropoda > Insecta > Zygentoma > Lepismatidae > Lepisma > Lepisma saccharinum. The sequence continues at coordinate 22,049 of JAGDQP010021751.1, read as the reverse complement.
TCTCTATATCAATTACTTCTTTTTTATATCCCTATCTTAGCCTCTGTCCCCTACTCTGTGTATTATAAGAATTTTAAATATCGTAACTATTGGTGAATAAAAGTACAGAAAGACGAGTTGCAAATATAAATAACGTAGTTCGGCTTCAGTATCGGACATCTTCTCGTCATCCAGTTTGAATAGATAATTTCATGTTATCAGTCACAAATATAAACGCATATTATACTCGATGGTAAGCGCGTAATTTGAGTTCACGTTTTAGCCATTCACAAAGTATTTTTTCAAATGGAGATAGTCTTTGGGATTTAGATGTTCCTTTGTCAGATAGTGTGTTCTTATAAACAGAGTAACATGGAGTTTTGTTTCGTCATAAGCGTTTGTCTATCCCGATCGGGAATACTTAAAAGGGATTCTATTATCGTCTAGTGTCATGTCGATTTAAGTCTTTACCTTGTTGCTTACCGTCAATACTTCTATCATGAACATATTGATTGAAATAATTTCTATTTACTAAACGGATACCTGTTCCGACATGCAGACTTCCAGGAAAACTTCTCCCTCATCCCCCTGTTAATTAGCACAATGCGTTTCCGTACGTTTGCTGTATCTGACTTCTGTGAATTCTAGTATACTTTACAAACTTAGGTAAATCGTAGAATTTGCGTTGAATTTTTCAGTTACCACAGAGTTTGTGTATCCCTTCCAAGAATTATTCCTGTGCTCCAGTATCCATTTTGTCACAAAGTGTCACGATGTGTTCACATTTATTATTGTTTTCTTGTATTTTTAGTGTCATGGGTTAGTGGAGGTTAGGTAAGGTCAGGTTCGCATAAACAGATAGAAATATATTTTGAAAGAAAAAATCTCGCACACGCCGAGATTTGAATCCGGGTCCTTTCACTCAACAAGCCGACGCCTTATACAATTACCCACGATCACTGCTTGCAAATGGAGATTTCAAAGTTGTATACATGTGTTACGTAAAAATGCTACGAAATGTCATTTGCGCGTGCAGTGCTGTAGTTCCAGAATTTTTTACAGAGTATGCGCTAAGTTTATGAATCTTTAAATATAGATCATGTTTCTATTAAATATAGGGAAGGAATAAGTTAATTTCTACAAAAACAAGAGAGAACACAAAATACTTTAATTATATTCTGTGAGACAATAACAACGAAATTATATGCATAATTCGTTGCATTGAGGGGATAAGAAACAAGATGTTGCGACTTTTGTACAACTACAAAGCATCTATATCAGTTAAAATTCAGTTACAATTCTTTATGTTGAATTGTCGACTCTGAAGGCAAGGGATACAAGTGAGATTAACGAATATAAAACAAAGTATTTCAGCCAAAGACCTTTTTAGGGCCACTTCAATTTACGGGTTCTACCACTACACCAGATCTTAACTCAGTTCATGAATATCCTGGCCTTTCTTCTACTGAACCCCCTGCCATGTCTTCCACTGCAGAATCTCCACAAAAGATGGACATAGAAGGTTTCGCCATACTTCCTCGGTTCAGACTACAAACATGTTTGATGCCCTTTGTCAAGCTCCTAAAAAGCAAGCAGAAAAACAAGATGATCGTTCCCAACGAGCACCTCTTCCTACCTTCACGAAACCATCTGCTATTTTCATCTATGGAATTACAAATATATATCAATTCAGTGAAACACTAACTGCAACTTGTCAGATTCGCCCGGTAGTCAAGCAGACCGCTGAATTTATTATATTCCAAGCACAATCTAAAGCTGATTTTGACAAACTACAGACATATTGTCTACAACAACAGATCCAATTTGCCTTAGAAGCTCATAAGCAAGATCGCCCACTTAAGGTGGTGCTACACTGTAAAAAGAGGAAACACGAAATGGATTAAAGCTACTCCGCTTTATGGAGAAATAAAAGTCGAAAATTAGCGTTTTGTTGTATTTACTCTTAAACGTGGATATAGTGTAAGCCTTTTAGTGGAAAGATTGGTAAAATTAACTCCATTTTAAAGTTAAACACTTTCTTTGTAATAGCTCAACGTTAACTGAAAATGAGTTGAAACTGGCCAAAGTGATTTGTCCGTGAACGTTCAACTTATTTTACTCTTAAAACTCGGTCATTTTCTAATCGAAGTGTAAGCTAAATAGGCAATTTTGAGGTTACGTACTTTTGTGGATGAAGATTAAACCTTAGTTAGATATTCTATAATCCAGTAACAGGAGTAACGTTACTTGCTTGTCACTGAACGTCCCGCCATTTTGAGTGTTTACATTGCCTTTATATTGTGAACAGCAAACAGTTTACTGGTGGACCGAGAAATTAAGTTGGGTATAAATCTTTACACTGCAGCAAACGTATCTCTCCTTTTTTTCACGAGACATTCCTCGTAGTAAAATCAAAAACGTGTTAATAATTAACCTCCTCCACAGTAAATCCATAGCTCGCTCGGAAAGGTACAGTAACCAACTGCCTTCGTAGCGAAGTGGTTAGAGCGTCTGACCAGTGTGCTTGTGGACCCTGGATCGAAACCCAACCACTTCAACTACTTTTTTTTATTTTTTATTTTAAAGGAATATTTCCTTCTATTCTTTTCTACTTTTAAAAAATGCTCGGATTGAATGAAATACGTTGGAACACTCATATATATGTAATGTATACACGCATTTTGAAATTTTACGGAAAGTAAAACGTTCAACCGAAAAGTGGCTGAATGTAGGTTAATCCAAAAAGTGGAGGCAGCTCAGCTGCCTCCATTTTTTGGATGAACGTTGTGTCTCCTATTTTTACAGTGTACGCAAATTATCAATATACATTATTCCTGCTGATATTTATGAAGACCTAGTCACTCAGGGACTTCCCGTCTGACAAGTAACTCAACTTCACGGAAGAGACAAGACGCCAAAAGGAAAAATTTAGTATCCATTATTTTTGGTTACGCTCCGAAAGGCTGAAAATGTTAAAGCCAACTTTCAACTGAAACATGTACTTCACTATATTGTGAACGTTGAACCACATAAAGGCCCAGATATTCTACAATGCTACAGATGCCAGCGCCCAAAATTCATGTTTCAATGTACCACGATGTGTCAAATGTGGTGACACCCATTTAACTTCATAATGTGACAAGACATCAAAAGAAACATCTGCTTGTTGCACTAATTGTGGCGCTGCCAACCCCGCAAGCTACCGGGGCTGTAAAGTCCTTCAATCTGTAATTTCCCTACGCAAAATTGAACCTTGTGTCAAGACTTCCAGCACTGCAGCTGTCAAGACATCCACTTCTCTACCTAAACCTGATGCCACTGCTAGCGATACCCTGAATGAACTGTTTTCTTTATTTCAAGATTTTTCTACAAGTGACTTACTTTCCAAGATTGGTCAAGCTCTCATCCGATTTCGTTCCACAGCCAACTTCTCTGACAAGATTTCTATTGTCATCGACAACCTGCAATGAATTTTTACTGCTTGCAAATGTTAATCCTGATGTAAAGCAGATTTAATTCCCATTGTTTTTACAAAAGAGGATTGTATTTAAACAGATTCCATCAACTGCCCTGGTCTTATTATCTCACGTAATTCAAGTTTCATCATCAATGAACAACCATCTCTCTTTCTTCTCCTCCTTTTTCCTCTCTCAATCCTATCCTCCTTTCTCCTTTTCAAAATTTCCTCTAATTTTTCTTTAATTACCTATGCACAGGGAAGCGACAGTTGCACCCTGGACAATCACATACGCAACTCATTAAGTCAACGCATCACAACCTATGGAAGGCCGAAACTTCGAACCATCAAAATTTTAGTCATGAAATGATTTGTTAGTGAAAAGATATACTGATCCACATCCTGTATTTATACCCTTTCCCTCTTCTCAACATTTTTTCCCGATCAAATGAACGAATGTCTCATTTCAGTATTGACAGAAATTGTCATGACGTCACACTTGGCTACTTGTGGGGGAAAACACGATTTAATCGAGTGTGCAAAAAGAAAACACCATATCTAAGTTACCTAACCTCCACGTGCGCTTGGTCACTAATTTTATTACATTTCTTAATAAAAGGGAAAAGTTATATTTTGTAAAGAAAAAGTATAAATAAAACCAAATCATGATTCTATCCCGAATCCTTCGCATTAGCTTTCCGACACTCTACCAATACGCCAAATGATCAACTGGATAAAACCAGCTGCTTGGCAGTCTTGTTTGTCATTATATGCTAGTAGCTAAGTGTGAAGTCAGGGCAATTTCGGTCAATACTGAAATGAGACACTCGTTCAAGGTGTGGAAGCAAAAGTATTTGACCGTAGTAATCTCGTCGGCCTAACTCGCTGACAGAATCCAGTTTAATGGCAGATTTAACAGCTGCTTTGTTATGGCCTGCGTAGCTAAGTGGTCAGCGTATGAGACTCAGATTCACAAGGTTCTGGGTTCGATTCCCAGTCTGGATTTCAAAATATTTTCTCCAAGGAGTTCAGCGCCGTAAATTACGTTCGAGATTGCTTCTGAAAGAGATTTATCCCATAAAGGAAGAAACACACAAGACCGAGAGAGGGGGAAGGGGAGAAAGACGCACACTGTGTTATCCTTAAGCGTTAAAATTTCATTTATTTTCATGTCTTTCGCTACTTTCCTTTTCCTCTTTCCTTCTTTTCTCCTCTTCCTTCGCTCTTTCCCCGTCTTCTTCCATCTCTCCCTCTCTCTCTCTCTGTGTGTGTGTGTGTGTGTGTAAGAACAAAAAAAGAATGCGATTTCTGTCTATTTATCTCGTGGTTCTCTACATGGTGCAGTGGACTCAATCTTTCTTGCTCCAAGTGGAGGAATATCCTGGCATTCCATCTTGTGGAGCATATTTGTACTATCATGTTGGTTGTCTAACTATGAGGCGTACAGTGCAACAATTCTCCTGGAGGAAAATGCTACTATTCTTTATAATTCCAACCTCCACTTACTTTTGTAAGGAACTGTACAAGATGTGCTGGGGAGAATTTGCGTTTTTGAGGTGGTTGGAGAATGGAATCTTTGCAATAGAAGTCGAAGAAATATACACAGAAGATTTTGGATAATTGTAAATCGCATTATAAGATAGCAATGGGATACTTCAACGCAGAAATAAGAAGCTAGTCGAAGCAGTTACACGAAAGTCGAATAGCTTGGATTTGGAAAAAGAAACAACAAAGACCGAAGAGAATTAAAAGAGACTAATGAAGTTTTTAGAGACCAATAAACGATTCATTTCGAGTACAAGTTTTAAGAAGAAAACTCAAGTAAATTGAACAAGGGAAGGCCCGATGGAGCTTAAAACAAAATAGATTATATTCTATCAAATAACAGGGAAATTGTTCAAGATGTGTATCTTCAGAACAGTTTCGAAATCTCGAGTGATCGTAGGATAGTGAGATGAGAGTTCGCAATAAACACAAGATTAGAGAAGATTATCAGGGAAAAGCCATCATTTTAGATTTAAAAAGAAAACAAAGAAATAGCAGACAGAAATCCGAGATAGAACTAACCAACATAATCAGCACCTGGGAGGAGATAGAAGATTAAGAAGATATCAATTACAAATAAAACATACTGACTGGGATAATAAGGGAGACAGCTAAAGAAATAGCAGGCATGAAAACGGAAAGTAAAATCTAGGACGAAACAAAACTTGTAATGAAGAAAAACTAGAAATAAAAAAGGGGGAAAATACTGTAACGAGAAATGAATGCATGTAAATAAATAAAATCTCAAGGAAAAATGTACGAAACTATAAATAAAACGCAATATTGTTGGTAAATAAACCACTGAAAACGGATTTCGAAAAAAAAATCAAACAACACTTCTTGAGCTGGGGAAAAACAAATACTGGCTGTTGACGGACCTCATGATACGGTAACTAGAAATTATATAATACAGAAAGAGAATTTAACTACTCCGATGAAGAATTAGGAATCGAAAAGAGAGCCGAAAATGATGCGGAGAGTCCAGACCTAATGAAATAATATATTACTGTACAAATATTTAAAACTAGATTGAAAGTGACTGAAGAGGGCGGAAACAGCAGAAGAGTTTGTGTTAAGTGAACATCCCAGCATTGGTATTATAATAATTTCCAGGAATCAGACCAGCAGCTCACACTGTTAAAAATTTTTGAAATGTTTCTGATAGATGTCAGTGCTTAAGGTTATCGCCAAGAATCCTGAAAAAGCACCGAATAATTTATTTTACGTTTTGAAATGTCTCAGAGTTCAGTTCCAGTGTGATTTGCTTACATGCGCAAAAAGAGAAAAAGTTTTCTTAAATATACGTACAATGCTCATCAAGTGTTAGTTGCCTCATTTTTGATTTCTTATTTTCGCACATATGGGAAATATTCTAAATGAATAGGTATTGAGATTCCTATTGACAAAGAGAAAAGAGATTAAAACGTGGCGTAAGTCGCGGAAGTAATCTAGTTTATTTTTTTGCTGCCTGAGCAACGCATTTCTGATAATACTGTTTTCATACGTGATCCAGTCTGTAAGACGTCGGGTTTTTAATTGGATTTCAAATCTCGCTTCGCTTTTTTCCCGCCACCATGCAGTAACTGAACGATATTGTTTTTTTTTATTAATCAAGTTACTGGAAATTTCGAGGCAGTCTTTTTAGGAATATTTCAGAATTTATTTATTTATTTTTTTGCTGTGCACTTATTTTCGATGTATATCTCAACCTACATACCAAATTAGGAAGAGTGGATATTGCGCTCGAATTAAGCGTAATATTTCATCTTTCGAAAGCGGAAAGCGAGACCAGAATTACAGCGAATTTTCATAGGTGCTAAGATTAAACATTTCTGCTCGAACAAATATGTGATTCTATAGTAGTTCTTTTCGATGGAAGTGTAATCTCTTCGGATGAATTTCCAACCGTAGTCTATGGCAAATTTTCATTGTTTTGAGATGAAATTTTCATCCTTTAAAAACAAAAAACTATACAATAAAATGTTGAAAATGCAAAACAGAAACAAAAGGGAGCATTTATTCACCAGTAGTAAGGGAAATGATTAATGTTCTTATTAAAGAAGAGATAATAAGTTAAACTCGGCGTTCGTTAAGCCCAGGCCAATGATCCAACGCTCTGGAACCTACGTTAGCCGGTCAACTGCATGATAACGCCTTCGAAAGGACCGTCAGGTACTTAAGAAGAACGTTCAAAGATGTTTATTGTAATATCTTCCTCCTTACGTCTTGTGGTATATTGTTGTCATTGAGAATATTTGAAGCGGATAGAGAATAAAGGTGTCATGTTACATTTTTCCTTCCATCTTCTTCCACAAACAAACTCGTTTGTCTGTGTAACATATCTCCTTCATCGCTTCTGAATCTCTTTATTCAGACGAGGAATAACTTAAATGGGGTGTTGTGGAGAATAACACTCATCCACCACCAGAACTCATTCGTTCGAAAAATGTAACATGACACCTTTATCCTCTTACCGCTTCATTTATCAGGTCTTCTGTTGTCATTTAAAAACGAATAACTTCACACTTCGAGATAAAAAAAGTGGCTAATAACAAACTTAACTAGTATTCATGCTGCATTGTGAACCAATCTATAATGATGATAAATCTTTATTTCAGTTTTGAAGAATAAATGACACCAGTTAAGCATCATATTTGAATCTAAAATCATCAAATTTGAATCATTTTGTATCCAAAGTGATAGTGTATCGTTACAAAACACTATTGTTTATGGAAATTCAATATTTTTTTCTATTAAATACTTTCTTGTCGAAGAAAGAGTTAAAATTTCACGGTTTAATGTGTACCTCCACTCGTTTGAAGAATCTTTCAGAGGTAAACGTAACACAAATGCAGGTGTACAAACTAAAAAGTATGCAGATGGAGGTTGATATGAAAATGCTTTAATAGAATGAATAAAGTCAATTAGCAAAACAGATTATGGTTGTCTTCTTTTCTGTAAACTAGTTGCTACAAATATGTAATCTTCGAGGACCAATTTAAAATGAAACAGAAATAAACTGAGGTTGATTCACATACACCACATCTATTTATTGACTTGAATTAAAACCCGGAAAATAAAGTGGGAATAATTTTCTATGTGAGTAGTTGTTAGGAATGAAACTATTTTAACTACTCATTGGCATATAAGACAATCGAATCTGCTTAATCGTAGTTCATGACGCACATAACTTTTTTCTTATCGTGCGAATTTTGATATGAAAAGTTTCAAATGATATCCCGATGGTTGCAACTGCCCCTCCCTGCCCCCTAAATGACGGGCCTGGTGGTTCCTTCATTTATGACATCAGTAGCATCTTGTAATATATGTATATACGAGGGTTGAGGAGTAAGTCATGGTAACATTAATATTTCGACAATCGAAGAATGCATAAAAATGTGTTATATACAAATGATAAGTAACCATAATGGATATTTTGTTGGTAGGAATCGTGAAAGAAAATCCAAGGAAGCCCGTAACATACATATGTAATAATGCACATGTTAAAACAACTCGTCTCATTATGATAAATACTCAAAATAATCTCCCGCACTGTCCACAGCACGCTGTCATCAATGTTACAAATACTTGTCTGGTTATGATAAACCTTCATAATAATTTCCCGCATTGTCCACAGCACACTGCCAGTGATGTAGAAGACGTCGAATGCCAACGGCAGCACCATCCTCTGCATCATGCCTGAAGCGGGTGATATGTTGCCGCAAAGCATTATCAATGTCCAGGCGCTTCGCAAATCGTCTACCACGCAATTATATCTTCACCTTGGAGATGGGGTAAAAATCACACGGTGACAAATCCGGTGAATACGCTGGGTGCTCTGACTCTTCTCATCTCCATCGGCGCAGTAAGTCCAGTACTCAAGCTGCGTTATGTGGATTTGCATTATCGTGCAGTATGATTGAATTATACAGTAGACTGGACGGTTCTCTCTAATGGCATGTAGTAGGTGTCGCTGCAGGAAGTCTTTGTAATACGCTGATGTGACTGTGGTTCCATGAGGAACGAAGTGACAAACCAGTATTCACCTTGTGTAATATGCTACAATCACATCAATCGTGTCGGCGAGGGATTCTCCCGAAACTTCTGCCAACGTGGTTACCTTGGATGTCTCCACTTTGAGGACTGTGCTTTGAACTCAGGTTCATACGGTCTGGCCCAGAATGCATCAATAACAGTGATCCTGGAAAAATTTGGTTGCAGTCATTCTCACAGTGCTGTATGTGATCGGAACAAACTGCATATCTTGTCTACGTTTGAATCTCCGTGAGGGCATGTGGAACCTATTTCGACGGAACTTTACGTAGATTCAGATCATGCGTCAAAATTTTATGAATGGTGTGCTTCTCAATCCGTCTCCGTCTCTAATTCACGCAGCGTCCGTCGTTTCTCGTTCTCCGACAGATATTCTAACACGGCACGTGACACATCCGTCCGCCTTGACCATTTCATGTGTCTGGTTGCTTGGCGTTCTCGCTGTAAAGCTACTACCCATCTTGCGACAATTCGATATGTCAGAGCATTATTCCCTAACGCTTCTACCAATTCTCACATTACGTTTCTCTAACCTGTCTTTGCTCTTTCGACACTGTAGTCCGTGATTTTGAAGCATAAATACGCGCCATAGAAAGCATTCATATAGTTCCGCATCTGTGGATAAACTAGAGGGGGATGCGGCGTTGGACCAACACTTCGTACGACCAACAGCCTCTCAAGCATCAAGAACCGGCGTACGACCAACACCCCAGGGCAAAAATCTGTGTTGGTCGAACGCCGTGTTGGTTCAACGCCGTGTTGGTCCAACGCCGGTACTTCGAAGTGTTGGTTTCATGCCGGTGTTGGTCCAACGCAGTGTTGGTTCTACGCAGGTGCCCCAAAAAATAATTTAAGATCATATTTTTTATTATCTTTTTAGGTTTTATATATCTGGGGCGTTGTCAATTTTATTGTTGGTCCAACGCCGTGTTGGTCAAACGCCGTGTTGATTCAACTCCGTGTTGGTCCTACTCATGTAACCCGGAGGGACACCAGTCGGCGGTCAATGACCCCATGAAACAAATGAGTGGATCCGCAAAGGACATTAGCGAAAACTTGCTTTCGACAATTCATGAGTGTGTTAGTGAACAGCTGAAAACGGATCTGATTCAAAAGTGTTTGGCAGACCTTATTGTAGACCGTGTCACAAAAGCAGTTCTACAATCACTTAAAGAAAACAGTAACTTCAACATAGACAAAATTCATGAATTTGAAAGCAAGGTTGCCAACCTTGAAAATAAAGTTAAAATCTTGGGGTGGGTAATGGATGACAAAATGACTGAATTAGAGCAATATCAAAGAAGGAATTCGATTCGGATTTTTGGATTACAGGAGCGAGCAAATGAGAATACGGATAACCTTGTGTGTGATGTTTTTAATAACATAATGGAATTAAATGTGGAGGTAACAGACAACTGTAGATCTCATCGAACTGGACCTCCTAGTAATAAAATGAGGGTGGTTATTGTCAAATTTGTTAGCCATAGGACGAAGATGCAAGTGTTGAAAAACAAGAGGAAACTGGTGGACAAAGGCATCTATATAAATGAAGATTTGTGCAAGTCCCGTCTACAGCTTTTACAAGAAGCTAAGAAGAAGTTCGGGGGGCGCAATTCATGGACGGAAGATGGAAAGGTGATTGTTAAGCTTAATGACAAAAAACATTATGTGACATCAACTGCTGAACTGAGAAAGGTCAAGTGAACACCTACAGGCCTTGACATGATTGAATATTGGACATCTTTTATTCAATCAAGTCGTATTAATCTTTTTTTTTTCACCCTTTAAGCATTTTTAATTCGTGTGTGTGTGTGTTTCTGCTTCTGTGCGTATATTGGTGCATATATGTGTATAGTCATATTAAAGTGTAGTATAGATTGTAAGTTGTCACTTACTATTTCCAGTAACTGTACACGTATACAGGTTACTTTATTTTTTTCTTTTACAACATGCTTTGTATAGACCTTGTGATTACTACATGCGCAAAATGTGTCAGTTGTGATTTTGTTAGTGTGTTTGTTTACTTATATATGTGTGGTTTGATAATACTCAGTCAACAACCTAGAATATCTTGTAGAAGAAGTAGGATCAGGATTGCCAATGAGTGCAATTGTTTGGAAGAAAAAGTCATAGGTAAGTGGAAGAAAATGCATCCTTGTAACTATTTGTTTGTCACCATTACAAGAAGTAGCTTAGTTGTCATAATAATGATTATTTACCATAAAAATGCAGACAGACCGATCCACGTTGTAAAGCTACAACACCTGATCGTGCAATCTCTAAGTATAACTAAACGTTTCCCCATATAAATCATGTCGCTGCAATCTTCAAATTTTACAATAGCCCATGCTAATGTTCGCTCAATGCTAAATAAAATGGACGAAATTAGCTTGCTTCTTTATAAGCAACAATACGAAATTCTTCCAATTACGGAAACCTGGTTAGACGAATCCATAACCTCAGCTGCACTCGATATAGCTGGCTACAGTGTAGTCCGTGAGGACCGACAACTAAAGTGAGGAGGGGGTATTGTCATATATTATCGCAATCATTTAGATATTAAAATATATAACCCGGCGCTAGCACTGGGTGAGAATCATATTGAGTACCTGAATATTATTGTTAAAATTAACGCCACGAGAATAGGAATAATTGGAGCGTACAGACCTCCTAGTACACCGTACTACAAACTGTCAGCTCTAGAAGATCTGATAGCGAGTATGTATTTACAGGTTGATAATTTGTTCGTGCTTGGTGACCTTAATTGTAATCAAATGTCTCCAGAGGACCCGGAAACCATATATGTAAAGAATATTTTAGATACATACCAGCTTGTTCAACTTGTCAACAAACCCACCCGTATAACTGAATCAGGGGAATCGCTGCTTGATTTGATCATAACAGATAACGTAAACAATGTGCTTACGCACGAAGTGTACGAACCAATTTTGAAGCTCTGATCACTGTTTAACTACGGTAACCTTAAACATAATCAAACCACGCAGAAGCGAACCAGTATAGATAACTTACCGCAATTACCCTTGTTTTGACGAGCGTGAATTTTGTCAGAGTGCAAGAACATTTAACTGGGATGCACTCAAATCATATGAATCAATCGATGAGAAAGTTGATTTTTTACAGAAGTCCTTTATAGACATATTTGATAAACATGCCCCGATTTCCACTGCTAAAATAACAGCCTGCAAACTACCTTACATTTCAAGCAACACAAGGTTGTTAATGAAATTAAGAGATAATTCGCACAGTAAATATAAACGAACAAAATTGCAAATACATTGGGATGAGTATAAACAGCTTCGTAACTTCACAACAACCGTTATAAGACAGGATAAAGTAGCTTATTTCTCCCATCATATTCGTAATAGCAGTAGCCCAAAAGCTATGTGGAATAAGCTCCGTAAATTAGGACTGGGCAAGGCAAACCCTTCGCATTGTCTTCCTAACAACGTAAATGATCCAAATTTAATAAATAACTTTTTTGTTGATGTAACCTGTTCAAATATTACTGGCAAGTCAGCTATATCTAGAAACGTGAGTTACTTCAATACGCTGAAATTAAAAAACCTGTCAGAACCATTTACATTACGTCAAGTGAAAGAGTTCGAATTGGAGAGAGCAACAAAAAGCATTAAGTCGAATGCTGCAGCACTTGACGGTATTACAAGAAAAATGTTGAACTTAGCACTTCCATTTATTCTACCACCATTAACTCACATTATAAATTTTTCTTTTAATAATGGTTGTTTTCCCAGCCATTGAAAGGAAGCAAAAATTATGCCACTTCCGAAAAAACCAAAAGTGGAATCTCTAAAAGACTTAAGGCCTATTTTGTCGAAAGTGATTGAAAAAAATGTATATCAGCAACTGTACAAATATGTAACTAAACACAATCTACTACCTGTTAGTCAGTCCGGTTTTCGCAGGCACCATAGCACTACTACTGCATTATTACAAGTTACAGACGAAATGTTACAAGCAATTAATTCCTCTTGTGTTACTGTACTAGTTCTGCTTGATCTCATAGAAGCATTTGATTTAGTGCAACACGATTTACTTTTAGCCAAACTTAATTATTACAATGTAGCGAAGTCTACTCTTTCGTGGTTCCGGTCGTATCTCTATAACAGAGAACAAAGAGTTATATTACAAAATTCTGCACTGGTAATATCTGAACAAGCTAAAATTAATAATGGTGTGCCACAAGGTTCTATATTAGGTCCTTTACTTTTTTCAATAAACTCTTCTGACCTACCTCTTACATTGAAGCATTCTCAAGTCCATTCTTATGCTGATGATACACAATTATTTATCTCGTCTCCACCCAGTCTATTAAATACAAAAGTGACACTTCTTAATAAAGATCTTAAAGTTATCAATGATTGGTGCCTCGGTAATGGGTTACTAGTTAACCCACAAAAATGTACATTCACGATCATAGGAACAAAAAATAACCTGAAGAATATATTTCCTGATGAAATTAAAGTGAACATAATGAACGTAACAATTTTACATTCCAAGGTGGTCAGAAATCTAGGAGTCCAGATGGTCGAAAATCTTACCTGGTGCTCTCATGTGTCCACCCAGTGTACGAAAGCTCAGTCAACTCTGCGGTATCTTTATAAACTACGCGAATACTTCACGAAAGAAACTAAATTCTATCTTGTCCGTAACCTTATTCTATCTCTCTTCGATTACTGTGATGTAGTCTACGGCCCGGGCTTAACCTTGAGTAAGGCAATATCTATACAAAAAATTCAAAATGCCTGCGTAAGATTTAGCCTTGGATTTCATAGATCGGAACATGTACTACCAAAATTGGATAATGAAAATATGCTTACTATGTATGTCAAGGAGATGTAACATGCACTATTGTTGTTTAATATTTAAACTTTAAAAAAATAAATCTCCCCTCTACCTAGCAAATAAACTTAAACCTCGTAGAACTGTCCATCACTACGCAACACGTAATAGTAACCCCCTTAATGTCCCCCGTTTCAGACTCTGCAAAACAGTTGGTTCATTTTCTGTTTCAGCAGCAAGAACGTGGAACTCTCTGAAAATCAGTATTACAAATTCTACCACCTACAGATGCTTATCAGAATAATGGAAACACCTGAACGAAAGTGCAACTTACCAGATTAATATGGTGTCGGGCCACCTTTCGCCTTCAGAACAGCCTTGATGCGACGTGGGATGGAGGCATAGAGGTCGTGAATGGTAGCAAGTGGAATATTACACCATTCCTCGTGCAGGGCATCGGCCAGTTCTGTGAGAGAGGATGGAGGTGGAAATCGTCGCCGGAGTCGTGTTTCCAAGATGGACCACAGATGTTCAATTATGTTGAGATCTGGGGATTGGGCGGGCCAGGGGAGGTGTTGAACTTCATCCCGATGTTCCTCAAACCACGCTGCAACAACTCCAGCTGTGTGAATGGGTGCATTATCATCCTGGAATATGGCGTCATTGTCCGGGAACAACATCCGGACCATAGGATGCAAGTGGTCTCCTAAAATTGCGACATAATCATTGGCAGTGATGCGTCCGCGAAGTGTGACCACAGGACCCAATGAAAACCATGATATTGCGGCCCACAGCATCACCGTGCCGCCGCCATGTTTCACAGTTGGGCGGAGACACTGCAGATCATACGCTTCTTTGGGCGTTCTCCACACATAAACACGGCCCGTGGTTTGGAATAGGGTGAATGGTGACTCATCCGACCATACCACAAGTTTCCAGTCGTCAACGGTCCAAGTTGCATGGTCGCGGCACCATTTGCGGCGTGCTAAAGCGTTCTGGTCCCTGATGAGAGGTTTGGCCCGTGCAACACGACCCCGTAAGTTCATGTCATGTAATTCGCGGCGGACTGTGATTGTCGAAACAGGTTGTGGGAGGTGCTGATTGAGTTCCTCCGTCACTTGCGCCGCAGTGGCACGACGGTTCCGCGTGACAATGCGCTTTAATACCCGGCGTGCCCTGTCACTGATGCTTTTCTTCCGCCTACTGTTCCGCTTCCCCGATGTGGTTTTCCCGTGTGTTGTGTAGGCCGTCATCACCTTCGACACTGTCCCTGGCGACACACCTAACATACTAGCCACTGCCGTCACACTCACTCCACATAACAGCGCATCAACAATTTGCCCACTTTGAAACTCTGAGAGGTCTCCAATTTTACACTACCTCCGTCTGCTGCAGCCACTGCACACTCCTGTTCCACGACGCCTGACGTAGTATGGAGACCGACCTAACACACCACCACCAGCAGTCCGGCGCTGCGGTCGCCACGACACCACTGCCAACCCATACATCTGACGTGTTGCCAACTACAGGTGTTTCCATTATTCTGATAAGCATCTGTACAATGCTTTCAAAAATATGATCAAACATATCCTCCATAGGAAGCAATTACTAAGCTCAAACTCTTATGACCCAACCTGACAATTTCACTCGTTGGTATTGTGTAATTAGAATCATTATATATTTGTAGCGTCTTTTTTTTCTCGTAGATATGTAACAGTTGACACCAATAAAAAAATGCGTGTGTTTGGTGTCTGTATCTCTCTCTCTCTGTGTGTGTGTGTGTGAGTGAGTGCATTTAGTATATAGGATTGTTTATTATTATCATTATCATTTTTGTGCATTATTCTTTTATCATTCTTTTTTTTTGTATTGTATTTCGCTTATATTTCCAACATTGTATATTTCATGTAATTCTATTATTGTTGTATCGCCCTTACTAGTGGCTAATGTGCATTATTCTTTTTTTCTTATTGTAATATTGTAACCATACTCTTATTTTGACAAGGGTTAGGTGGCAGAGCAGCCCTAGGCTGAACCTCGCCCGCTTCAATAAAGACCATTTCAATTTCAGAGATAGTCCATTTATGGTCCTTCCTGCTATAGTGGCCATTCAGGGAAAATTTTAAAATTATATCAGTGTGTTAATATATGATACGTTACGGTGCAAGCTGCTAAATATTAAAGCACAGAACTTTAAGTGCATATGACTTCATTACATGAGTTAGGAATCATCGTGCTACCTACCCACTGTGACACCACTATCTTTATTCCACCAATCATTGTTGGAACTTCATTGTTGAGTGAAGGAGCGTGTTTGGATGATAAAGTGGTATGCTGCGATGAACTTACCAAAGACGATAGAAGCGTCCAGTGTGCGGGGTATGATTTATGGTTCCATTAAGTTTGTAGCTACATGACTATGAAAGAGTGGGAGCGTCGACGGAATTATGATGACGCAGTATCTGATCATCTGTGTTGGAAATGTCCTTCAGGCCGTGATAAGGCAGAAGGTTCTTCCTATCTTAGTTCCGTAGTACCTCCACAGTCCACCGAAGCATATGGAATCTTCGCAGAAACAAACAGAGGTGTCATTGACTCGAGTAGCAACGTCATTTGGGATCAACGTTGGAAGGGAGAATTGAAAATGGAACCCAACAGTTGGAAGGGAAAATTGAAAGTGTAACCCAACAGTTGAGAGAGAAAATTGAAAATGTAACCCAACAGTTGGAAGGGAAAGTTGAAAGTGTAACCCAACAGTTGGAAGGAAAAATTGAAAATGGAACCCAGCAGTTGGAAAGGAAACTTGAAGGTGTAACCCAACAGTTACAAGATGCCAAAAGTAACCTAGAAAAGCAGATGGAAGAAGGCCGTAATAATTGTATGGAATCTGAACAAAGCATACGCTCAATGTCAAGAAGTTAAAAAGAAAAAGAAAGCAGTCAAACATAAGTTAAGCAATCTGGAGCAAAGCGTGTCATCTATAGAAGAGAGAGAGAATAAAACCTTTTGCCCATGAAGTAATGCATGATACATGCAAAGAGATGGAGAATAGATCAGTTGACCTTAAAGACGAAGTAATAGGGAATGCTACCGCTTTGATTGAAGCAAGCTTTGTTAAGCAAGATGTGCACTGTAAAGAAGCACATCATCAATGTCAAGTACCTTACAGGATCGAATTGATGTGGTAAATAAAAAACTAGAAAGTAATGATAAACAGATGGAAGAAATACATGTCTAAATTAGCTTTAAAAATCCAATGACTTATCATTCACGATTTTTGAGTCTTGTAAAAATGGAATTTCTCCTAGAGAAATATCAACATCGGAAGTTAAAGATTGCCAATCCGATCCTTCGCTACGAGAGTAAAGTTATCATCATCATTCGTTACGAAGATTCCTGGAGAATCATCGTCTTCAGGTGATGAAAGTATCTACTCGGGAAAAAGCCGTTACGAAGACTGGGTATGTCCAGGAAGCGGCGCCGTCAACGGAAATTTTCTGGAATACTCTCTCCAGAGTGTGTCCGATGGTCTTAGTGGAGAAACAAATAATCAGTTGAAAAAACTTCAACAGGAATCGGAGTCATCATGTAAACCATCAAAGGGATAACAGCAAGATTAACTTAAATAAACTGAAGTCATTCACCAGATATCCTAGCAATGATGGAGAATTATCTGCTCGATCATTCGTATTACAGTTTGAAGGCGAAGCTTCATTAATTTTAATAGGGTCACATAAATACATGGACATATTGAAATTCGTGCTATAGAAATCTGTGCTGTCTTGGTTTGATTCTAACTCTACACGTTTCGTGAATTATGAGATATTCTAAAAGCTATTTTAGCCTATAACCAGTCAGCTGATATGACATATGTAAAACTTACAAAATTGAGAACCATCCCATATAATCCGAAGCGTGATCATAGCGTAGAACATTTTATGATATCCCGTTTTAATCTCATAAGAGATTTAGATGTTGACGGTAATGAGACCTCCATCTGTAATAGTCTCATTCCGTTGATGCCCGTAGCCTACCAGAGACAGTTAGTTTTCCTGAGAAATCTGTATCTGACAGATATGCTAGAGACGTAGAAATCGAAGGAAAACGGATCCCAGAAATAAGGAAACTCAAGGAATTAAATATCGGAGACCAGATCAAAGGATTGTAAAGTCGGAAACCGCTAAAGAGGATATTCAAATTGGCACGGTCCACTCCACCGATACTCCTCCTTCGAACTCAAAAAACTAGCTACGCTATCCACCTCGAGGGTCGGAGAGTGGAATCACGAACTTAACCACAAGACCCAGTTGAATGTCGAAGACCAGTGTAATACCACCATCAATATTGCCTATACTATAGTTTACAGCAATCTGACGTGACCATGGACCAATAATAACTCCAAGATTAAACGATGTAAAATTAATTTCTTCCTCATACACTTTGGTGAATGGGATTATGACACAGAGAAAGGAGAAGACGTCGAAGACCAGTCCACGGAATTGAGTTCTCCAGACGGCTTAGGAACTAGCAAAGCGGAAGTGCTACATGTTGTTTGTGATGTCCTTTTCGACAGTGGTGCCATTGTTTCCTAATGCTCCTGGGACTTCTGGAAGAAGGTCACCACGGTATGTGTCACACCCCAAGCTGGAAAAAGCCACTAACGTTGTATTAGTGGACTATACGGGTACTCGTAAGAAGAACGTCATGTAAGTAACGGTATTGCCAATTGATTTTGCTGATAAAACATTATGCTGCAAGATTTACGTTGTTAAGGGTCTTAACCACTCTCTTCTCGTTGGTCGAGTTTTTATGAATCGATATAGTATGAAAGTCAATTTGAAAGAAGCTCTCATTGAGTTCACAGTGAATGGCGGAACATTGAGTTTGACCATGTGTAAACCTAACTCGAAAAGAGATGCATTGATTCATTATGTGACTGCTGAAAGTATACTTCATGTGGGAACCCGACATACCGAAGAAGTGAAGAAAAATGAAGTTGGTAGTGACCCATGCGAACGTGACCAAGAGGAATCGTCGCCTGTATGCCTAAGTCTTCCGACCAGTGGAAGTGATAGTTAATCAAATAACTTTTGTGCAGGGTAGTTCCCTTCGGCGCCATATGTAACCGTGTGATACAAGGCTATCTAACAAGTGTTACAAATTAGAACTACTCTTATGGATACGTGTACAAATTGTGGGCTACGGTGGCTCAGTTGGTAGAGCACTCACCTCTGGTGTTAGGGGTTGTCGGATCGATCCCTGCTCATGCCATGTGGGCTTTGTGGTGAACAAACACATTGTGCGTGGGTTTCTCGGGGTGTTCCCGTTTCCTCCCACTTACTTCATTCCACCAATTCATCCTATCATCATCCATACGGCCTGAGTCATAGTTGCCTAAACACCTTAAATAAATTCAAATTCAAAACTTGTACAAACTGTGTGTGTACCTTATAACGTTCAAGTAAGAAAAGAGATGGCGCTTGACGTCGTTAATATCACACATGTAATTTTGAAGTGTTATTGGAGAAAAATTAAGGGACAAGTATACTCTTTAATTATTAACATTACATTTCGTGATTCTAAAACTGCTGCAATCATCACCATGAATGTTAATTAACTTGTATGTCTCTCGATGTCAATAACTACTGTAAGTTATTGAACCCGATGTAATGACCTGAACTGGTCTGTATTCAAGATCAGATCGCAAGATCATAATATATACCCTTTTTTTGGTTCGAATAGGTAGCTTTTTCTTTCATTACTCACATTCCACTACCGAGAGTCGAGATTCCTGAATGGTGAATGCCCGAAAGGCGCTTCCTATTCAGTGAATTTCCTGAACTCAAACGGAGCAGCTGCATATAGTTTCTCATCCTTCTCTGTGGATATCTATTGCAGTGATAGTCCATTTATGGTCCTTCTTACTATAGTGACCATTTCAGGGAAAGTTTGAAAATTATATCAGTGTGTTAATATATGATACGTTACAGTGCAAGATGCTAAAGCACATAACTTTAAGTGCATATGACTTCGTTACATGAGCTAGGAATCATCATGCTACCTAGCTACTGTGACACCACTTTTTTCATTCCACCAATCATCTCATCATCCTACCTGAGCCAAAGTTGCCTAAAGGCCTAAAAAGTTAAATTCAAAACATTAAACAACTTATAACAAAAACGTGACAATAGCTAGTATCGGGGTTGAGCGTAAGAGAACTATTTGGAATACACCACTGTAAGAAAACCCCATCACCACCTGCTAAAAGACAAAGAGGGGCAGACGCCGGAAACAGAGCAGCAAAAAAACACAAAACATTTGAAAATACAGTTCTAGACTCGCACCTGTGATGCCTCGCCACACCTCACTAACAGGGTTTTTTTCCCTAACGAGAGATAAAGCAGAAAGTGTGAAACTTCACATTCTAACAAGTCAGTGGGTAAAACTCGTAAGGAGCCAATAAGAATGACACGCGCAGACTGGTAACCGGCTAACTGAACCTTCTCAATCAAGGTCACACTAGAGCTAAGACATAGTTTCACCAGCCTGGGTCATGACCCACCGCCACGCATTTGACGAATAAAATAACTCAAGGCACCAGACTGGTACAGCAGAAAGCATTATACTGAAGAAACATTTAAGTACTGGAGGAAACCCGTAAGTAAGCACACGATTATTCAAAATGTAATTATTCAGACACGAAGACTCTCCTAAGCTTCACAATCAACGAAGAAACTCAAAGAAGACGTAAGCTAAAGACGTTAGAAAAATGGGGAATGGGGAAGAAAAGATTCTCCAATCCA
Source organism: Lepisma saccharinum (assembly GCA_022664845.1). Lineage (NCBI taxonomy): Eukaryota > Metazoa > Arthropoda > Insecta > Zygentoma > Lepismatidae > Lepisma > Lepisma saccharinum. Next base: position 1,391 of record JAGDQP010021751.1, on the reverse strand, counting down.
CCAGAATAGAGAACCTTGAGAACAACCCAACCGAAACACAGAAAAGGTGTTTGGGTAGCGAGAACCTCCAATAAACAGGGAATAGATCGGAGGTGAAAAACTAAAGTTTATCTTTAAACAAAGTAACCAACGTGTAGTAAAACAATGCGCCATTTTTGCAATTCAGTAGGAAACATGTTCCTGTTTATTTTTGTACAGTTGTTCAATACGAGAAGAAATTACAAACACACACCAGTAATTCCATAGTCACTCTCGTTTCTTATATTTTATGTTGGCTAAGGCGGAGAACTTTTATTCGCACAAGTTCCAATAAAAAACTGTTTTCGCCTTTTTAATTTCCCTGCATTATCAAAAAGGAGGCGTAACGAATGTTACTAGCTCAAGGACCATTCGCAAAGTTCCGGACGGATATTAGTAAAATGTTGAAAAAGAAGTGCTGTACATACCGTACCGTACTGTAATTTCTTGACTATTTTGAATATTGAAGTTTCGGGTCGAGACCCATTCCTTCTATCTGTGTTATTTCCTGGCTTGATTATTTGTAGTATCCCTCAGCAACTGTTGCTGGAAGGTTTTTTCGATGTATTAGAGGTTGTTTGTGGGTTTGCAGTGATTTACGGGGACTTGGCATTTCGTAGATGTAACGAGATGGGTAACTAGTTCCAATGGTGTTTAATTCTATTGGTTGAGAATGGATTCGGTTCCAGAAGCTGCGATTATGTTGTGTGATGATGTCGGTGAGGTACTCCAGATCGAGGTCTTCATGAAGTTGTATAATTCGGATGTCTCGAGCCTGTGATCATTCGTGCTTCTCTAGGCAGGATGTGCGTAGACAGGATCTTACCATCATTTTGTGGATATGTAATTTGGAGTGTGTAGCAGACCCGTTTTAGATACTGCTACATAGTTATTATAGTTAACCCGTTTGTTCTTAGTATTAAAGTTGCTGGATATTAATACATGAAAACTTTCTTTGTGCTATGGGTTTCTGTGTCTATTTGAGACATTGTAGTTGCAAGGATTCTGATTGGTTGAAGTCCCTTAGTCACGTTCCAAATTAACTATTTATTTTTGTTATTTTTCCTACTATTGTATGTTTGTTGTTAATTTGATTAAACCAATAATTCAATCTCTTAATTTATGGACTAAGAAATATTAAGTTATATCTGGCTCTTTGAACCATTTTAAGAAAAATGTTTAGCAAAATAGTTCCAAAATTATTTGTTTTTCTTTTTATTTATCCATTGTCATGGAAATGTTTTCTTCTTTTTCTTTTTGTAGCGTTGCTATAGAAATGTTCAATTAGATTGCATTTTATGTTTGATACGCGTAGCAGCGTGAATTTTAAGTTTTCGTCGGAAATTTTAGGAATAGTTTAATTAGGTCGATAT
>JAGDQP010021750.1:15935-31355 GCA_022664845.1 Lepisma saccharinum | reverse complement strand
GTAATGTGTTTTCAGCTAATAAATGAAACACTACAATGACTATGTATATTATTACGGCGCAATCTATAATCCATTAAAAAAATCTTGATATTGCTGTAATAAACATTCTTTCGTGTAAATGTAAACATTTATCCTACTCACTACAAAGAAGTAAGTGCTTATGGTGTAGATTGCTATGCGATCTAGTTAAAAGTTAATTTGTGATTCGGATTCTAAAATTAATAAGATGTGGATTCTTAAGTCAATAAGATTTGGATTCTAAAGCTAATAAAGGAGAGCGATCAGGTACGCGTAATTATTTTGGATTTGTCTTAGTTTCGAGGAAAATTTGACATTTTATACTTAATAAGTTTTCTGTCTATTTAACTCAAAGTAACCAACTGGGGGGTTCTTCCGTTTCTAGTCGTTTTTTTTTAAATTCTATTATTGGAATAATACCGGAAATAAACCGAAAATACTCTCACATACTGTAGTCCAGCGTTTCGCAAACTATTTTCAAGCGCGGATCAGTTTTATTAGTCGATAGGTTCAAAGGACCATCCTGCGTCTGTCCAAAGACAGGCTTTGAGGACTACCTGTGGTCCGCGGACCACAGTTTGCGGAACGCTTCTGTAGTCTAATTCATATTACTGTAGTGAATGCTATTTACGTTAAGGAAATCCTAATAGTGATTTCTGGGTTGTAACCAAATCATTTGAGGAAAAAGTTGTTTCAATACAATTCTAAAGTTCTTGCTTCAATTAATTTAAAGCCAATATCACCCACAGTTAATGTTCCAAATGATCTTTAGACCCCTAATATATTCGAGATATCACCAAATTAATTTTTAAGCAAAAAGAATGTTTGTTTACCACTCGCCTGTTCGACTAATTGTCTCTTTTGTATCAGCAGTTCAGCACGCAATCGATTTACACACAAAAATTCAGATTTCTTCAACATTGCATTATAATCCTATGAAAAGAGGCATAAAAGTTAACAAAAGAATCAGTGTTACACTTTGTAACTATTGTGCTCCAAACATATGCATTCTATGTTTCTCCGTCCATTGGTCTTTTGAATCTGTTACCGGAAACAGCTATTGTCGGAACGAGGCCACCTTATCAATTTCCTTTTTCCTCGTACTCGCCTTGTCCTGTGTCAGGCTCTCGACTGAATGAACACTTTATATACAATCGTGCAGAATCTTTTTTCTACTCTCCTACGCACAGTGGCGTAGTGGAACAAGGGGCGGGAGTATATTCCTACTACTAAGCTTAAATATATGCAACAAACAATATTAATGAGACTCTTGTCGCTTGCTTTTAAGATTTTTAGATGTTTAATTATAGCGTGTATCGTCCAGTATGTCTTCTGGAGAAAGGAATGGATCAAATAGCGGCCAGGTCCTGTATTCGAGATTCAAGCCTTGCATTCGTCTGGTAGAACCGAGGAAAAGCTTCGAAAACTACAGGCAGATGTGAATAGGATTAGAGACACTGCCTCCTCAATGTTCATTTGAAATAAACGAATTTCGCCATTGGAACAACGTGACTGTTGAACTGACACTGATCCCTCTCTCCCGGGGAAAAACTAAGATATACTTTTTAAAATCAAGCAAGGTAGTGCTGATGGAAACTTTAGTTTTTCATCAATTTTCAAAAATCGAAAAAGTGGAGGTCAGCTTAGTGTAGATTTCCTTAGTTGTACACAATTTGACATTCATATGAAACTTAGTCCCTCATTTTCAGAGAAACGAACATTGCTTCTAGAGCGTAGGCGTAGCATTCGGGAGGTCGTCGATTCGATCCTAGAGACCGACTATCCTTTCAAGGGTCTTTCCTCAGTCCACCAGGCAAAAACTGGAATGGCACCTTCAACATAGACCCTGGCCGACACCTTTCCGAATACTTTCCCCCCTTCCCTATCCCGGCCTTAGATCCTTTTGAATACAATTCAAATTTAAAATTCAAACGAACATTGATTGCATTTACCGTAGCGACTAGGACCATAGGCTAGGCTGGTACTAGTTTTGATATAGTCTTGACATAATGTCCAAAGGAATAAGTGGGATTAAGACATCAATACATATTATATATAACCACTATAGCCTACATGGTTAGGAAGTCGGAAAGGAAGAGACCGGTTGAAAATACCGAGACGTCGTTCGGAGGACAATATTAGAAGATATCTTCGAGAGGTAGGGCCTAGGTGTTCGGGTGAAACCTGATTTGATCTTGCTCAGGATAGAATTCAATCGCGAACGTTGCAAACACTTTAAACCATATAGTTAGTTAGTTAATGCATCCATAGAACCGTCATGGTTGCAAAATAAATAAATAAATCTCAAGCCGCCAAATATACCCATGGACAGAGAGAGAGAGAGAGAGAGAGAGAGAGAGAAATGAACGGACAACTTATCTTAGTTGGTATAAAACGTTTGGTTAAAGATGCAGGTCACACTATCTTGTAGGGCCTACAAGTTACCAGTATTTATTCTGTTGGATATACAGATTTATCTGTTATGCATCTAACAGCACATCTTTCGATATGTATTGAGAGAGTTACTCATCTTTTAGAAATGAAATCAAAGGTCAACATGACCGAGTTCTTGTTGTCAACTTTCATCTTCTTTTAGCCTTTTATAACATTATGTTACAATACAGGTGTGTTACATTCGGCATTGAAACAACGGAAACACATAGCACGTGGCTGAAGCGGATTAGAAAGGACACCGAACCAGTCCCACACGGAAACAGGGACAGCTTCTCGGCTACCGGAAGAAACATTTGTGTACAAAGCGAGAATGTAATTGCGTGTGTGTGTGTGTGTGTGTGCCTGATAATTACGTAATATTTTCCCTTTCGTCTCTCTCTCTCTCTCTCTCTCTCTCTCCTAACATTGTAACACATTGCTTGCCTTCCACCCGCATCAGTGCTCAGACGTATTTCATTATCGAATACTATTTGAGAATTCATTGTTTATTTGTCTCGTATGGTGAGACAAATCCTTCCTTTTTATCATGCGAAGATTCTCAAGCATCCATTTTTCTGTTAAAAAAAAGATAACTTCTTTGGCTATACATAAACTTGACCAGCATTCCACCTTATTTGGCTTGTGGCTTATCGCTCGCTCTCTCTCACACACAACGAATACAACACACACACACACAAATACTAGTGTGACGTCATCGACAAACTTAGCGCCTTCTAATATGGGAGCAGATGAGAGAGAGCCACTCCTATGTATTGTGTTGGCTGAGGAATCCTTACGTCACAAAATATTCCGAGCAGGTTCACCCAGTCTTACGATGTTGCCATATTTTAGACAGCAAGGTGCTTCTTGTCACGTTTAGGAGTGGGGGGAGGGGCTTTAAAAAAAATTACCCACCTACACATGCGAAGACACATGCTCATATGTATACAAAAAGCCACACAACGCCTGAAAACAAACATACACCCAAGGTATGTCACATGACAATTTGTGACGTAACGATTTAGCGTGGGAATCTATCGCCGTTACCGAGGTCACTTCACTTCATTTGTCTGTGCCTTCTTTCCTCCCCTTTACAAACCATGCAGGGAATGATTGGAAGTTAAGGTACTAAGTGCAAAGAGGGAGGGGGAGACAGACAGAAGGAAAGATAAATTTGGCAACAGTGCCCAGCCTTGCCGAGGCCAAGAACGATGCCTTTTCCGTGAGATGAGATCTAAAAATAGTACAGCCACTTGATGACGCTGCTGCGGCTCGCGACAGATTTGCATACGGATCGCTCCAAACACGCGGTCTCAATGTTGCCAAATAACTTTCTTCGTCAGTACGATATCTAATTTTAGAAAATACCGCAATGTCATCAGAGGAAAAATAAAAAAAGACACTTCACACCCTTCCTTAAACAACAAAATACTTGTGAAGTAAAAATATCCAATCCAGCTCAACAGAGAAACAATGGACAATCATTGCTAACAGTCAAGTATGTGTAGAAGGCGTTGATCTTTAAGCGGTGAGCGCGTTCTAAAAATAGCCATGACGTATTGTAGTACTTAAAACACCATCTCCGCATGATTGTCTGCACATCTTGGAGAGAGAGAGAAAAAAAAAACGTAATAATAAAACAAGCCGGCAACACTGTGTATACATCACGAAATCCGGGTTTGGAAGAGAAGGAGCCGGCATGTCTGCCAAAATATTTTGCACCAATGTTGCCAGAGCGTCTCTGCACATAAATCAGACAGATGCGAGAGACTTTGTTATTCTTTTTGCTTTAAAAAGTCATTTAAAGATGTTAATAATATTGGCGAATCAGGTAACCTCTGCGAATACACTACATTCTCATGCACTCAGCATGTAAAAGGGAAGGAGGGGAAGCATAACAGCTGTACTTGAAATACATAGACACGCACACACTATAGATAGGCATCCAACTTGCACGTCGCCGGGGCTGCAGCAGGAAGGAAACAAAATCAGCTGTCTTGTGACGTCATCGTATCGTCCATGCGAAACGAGTCTAACACCTTTTTGCTTGCCACTGAAAACGAACCTTCCTAAATCTTATAGCGTGTTATATGTGCATGTCTGCGTGTGTAAGAGAGAGAGAGAGAGAGAGAGAGAAAATAGGGAGAGAGTATGTCTGTAGCTTCGGGGCAGAAACGCACAATCTGCATTGCATTGCAATCGAGCGACGTGTTACGTAATTTTTGTTGTGACGATGAATCTTACAACCATAAAAGAAAAAGAAAATCTGAATCGATCTGCCTGTAAGGAAAAGCACGGAAGACCCGTATAAGGAGCTTAAAAGACGTTAATGAATGAAAATAGCACTCTACGAAGGTAAGGGTGATAACGAAAGGTAGCAATAATAGAAATAATTTACTGCTGTTATAAATCGATTGGAAAGAGGACCAAATCCTAGATTTTCTCTGCTTTAACTTGGTAACAGAGACGAGAACTGGGAAGGTAATATTACTGGAAAGAATGGATGTCTCTAATGAAAATAATGAGAAGAGACTAGAGAGCCTTTGCATTTCTTCTTCCACGGGAGTAAACTGTATAATTAAGTGCTCCAGTGGATTCGGTCACTCACTTTGAATTCGCACTGGGAAGGCACGCAGAATCGAGTCCCGCTGCCGTTCATCTGGATTGATGTTTTCCATGGTTTTCTTAGCTACCTGGACTAGAGGTACCTGGTACTAGAGTTCTGGCCACTACATTTCTCTGAAGGCGTGTTCGCCGAGGAGCGTCACTCTTCAGACTTGTGATGGGCCTCAGCCATAACTATCCCATGCAAACCTTATCATTATTATACGGTAGCACCGCTCTGTTTGATCCTTCCTCTCTTCCAGTATTCGCCTCGACTGCCTTCTTTGATTTTTCCTTCCATCCGTTTACTATATTGGATCATCGGTCATGACTTCAACTTCTTTTCCGTCTTCATATCTTTCTTGTAGAATACAACCTTCCTTTCAACATTATTCGTCACACACGTCTAAGGATGGACTGGTAACCAAAGGGACCACCTGAGAAACTAAAATAGGGACCACTCATGCAACCAAATGTCCCTCGTTGTAGTGGGCGTCGTGGCGCATGAACCCCAAAAGACATCTTTCAAATGCCGTCAATATCCTACATGGTAGTGGGCCCCAAAAAAGAATTTGCAAGGGTCCTTAGGATACTGATCAGGTCTCAAAATACAAAGCATTAACTACAGGTAAATATAGTGCCTTAAAAGAATATGACTGTATTAAAGTAATGTGAACTTACCATTAAACTTTACGTAGCTCCTTGTGATTTGTGAGGGCACTAAAGTAAGCCTACTGAGATAATAACTTCAGCGCGGCCCTTATATTTGTGTCAAGTCTTGAGTGCCAAAATTGCAAATTTTGGAAGACCGCCAGTAGGCTATCCTAAAGCTACCAGTAGTAGCAAAACTGGATTAAGTGGTCTTCTTTAAACTTCAAAGACAAAAGGGGCGAAGGGGGCCCACCCACGAATTCCCGAGATCCCTGCCAGGCCAGCCCCCCCCCCCCCGCAATATCTCCAAACTGCCTTAACTTTTGAGTTTCACTAAATCTAATACCGTGTAGGGGAAATAAATTATTCCTGTCCCGGCGGGATGAGAAACTAGATAGACATTTTCGGGAGTTGCCTGGTGGTTGCAAATTCCCTAATGGTCGTAAATTCTTGAATTGTAGGGAATTCTTGAATCATCGGAATTTTTTTATCTTCGGGAATAATACCCTAGTCTCGAGACTTACCGATCTCTGAAAAGTCTTTTTGCCAAAGTTTCACCCCTAAGATATGAGTTCATGCTTCAATAGTTGGATATTTTGTGCTGTATTGTCTCTTGTTTGAATTCGCTCCCTTGTGCATTCATGATGCGTTGTGGTTTCATGATCTATTATATTTCCCAAATATAATATGTTGAAACTCTTTCGAGTGATCTTCCTCCTATTTCTGCATTTTGTATTCTTCTAGCGTCTCCTGCTGATATCATCATGTATTTGTCTTGTTTCTGTACACTATTAGTTCAAATTTGTTGTTGTTCTTTATCCAATTCTTGGTACTAGTTTTCGATTTTGTCCCTGTCACGATTACTAAGTTGTCGGTATTTGCACATACGAATATTTGACTTGTATTATAAATCATACAGCTCTTTCACCTATTTTCTTCACTTCGATATCTAATAATATTAGGAATGAATTTCTTGAAAGACTATCTCACTGTATCGTTCCTCTTTCAATTAATATTTTCGTTAGTCTGATTAGCTTTGTTGATATTTCCATGCTACGCATTTATTCTATTTTGGCATGTTTGGATTAGTGCTCTGAACGGGTCGGATCCGTGACTCAACTCGGGTTGACCGGATCCGTGACTAATAATTACGTTCGACACGACCCGACCTGTGACCCGAGTAAGTCTGACCCGACCCGACCCGTGAACCAAGTGGTTCTGACCTGATCCGACTTGTGACCCGAGTAAACGGCCTGACCCGACTCGTTTGAGAGCATTAGTTTGCACATCAAAGGTATTTTTAAAATCTACAAAAAAACATATGTCAATCTATATTATGGTCGTAATATTTTCCAGTAATTTGTATTAGTATAAATATCTGACCAGCTATGCTACAGTTAAGCCAATATTTCAATCTATTATTCGTTTCATGCTCTGGTTTATTATCTCTCATAGTATTTACCTAGAGTTTTGTCATTGATTTTTATCACCTTTTCTATCCTACACCTCAACTAATTATCGTATGGATTACTTCTGCTAGTATTTCTTTATATTCTTTACTGATTCCGCAGATATATTATTTCTTCCTGGTGCTCTGATACTTTTCATCTTCTTGATACTTCTTTCTACTTCTTGATCGGTAAGAGGTTCTACGTTTAATTCTTCGTTATATCTTTCTTCGTTTGATATAATTAGTATGTATGTTTTAGCAAGCCTTGAAAAATATTCTTCTCAACTGTTTATTATTTCATTTCCCTCTCCTAGAGTTTTTCTTTCCTTGTCCTTGTATCCAACTACTCTGGGATAGTAACAATTTTGGCACATATTCTCTAATCTTTACAAATCTTTCTTTTCTTATAGATTTCTTATTTGCAATCTTCCAAAGTCCTCACTGGAAATAGCCTTCCAATGAGCATTTTCTCCGCAGTTTCCCAGTAGCTACAGTTTTCTATGGAACAGTTCTGAAGTCACACTACCGTTTGGACTATTAGTGAATCTTAGAGAAAGGGAAAGTTTGAAGACCTTGACAGGATTGTGTATTGCTGCTGTAAAAAGATTAGAAACCGTCTTGTGACGAAGTTCTGCATTAAACTTCTGTGGTGGAGGTAATGATATCTCATAGTGGTAGGTCTATGTGAACCAGCACTCTGCCTAGGATTTGTGGGTGGTTCGGATCTCTCTGTCCTCAGAAACTACATGCTTGTTTACGGTGTAAATCACACTTCAAATAAATTAAAAGAGTCTGAGACTCGGAAAATAGTTATGGAGTTCGCACCAAGTAACTACTAGGAGACAAAGATACGTAGCCAAATTTAAAACACATGTCGTCCTGTGAATCCTACAGGCTAAAGTAGAAGTGCCCCCTCGTGGCCCCCCTTCCTCACTTCGAGCACTGTACTCTTCCGTTCTAATCAAGATTTACGTAGAGTATATCTTTTCAGGCTTGCAACAAACATCTGAAGAACTACTCACATTTGTAATTGTGCATTCCTGTAGCTTTACTCCTTCCCCAACTCTCGATTAACGAAGCTGTCCCTCGCCTCTTAGTTTTTACATTATTTTTTTCAGACACGTGACACACAGAAACGCAATTTGTTCTGTTTAAATTAGCATTCATATCTCAAACGTGTTTTTATGTGTAAGGAAAAAATAATATAAATAAAATTGTTGATGATAGAGTGCAGCACATGCTATTTATTACTAATAGCAAGTGGAATTTGAGCTTTGTAAACACTTACGTTGTTATCATGTTTACACTGCGCATTATAAGTTTTCTCTTTTATCCTCAAGCTTATTATTCATGTGTTCGGAAGTCTGAAGTGTCTTCTAGAGAGACCATTCGTCCCGATTTTGGCACTCTGAACCCTATCTCAAACCATGCACGGGACGCCTGAAGTCACTCACTCTTTTCTTGAAGATTTTAGAAAAAGAAGTACATTTCGCGTTTCCTACTTCTTGATCATTAAGTGAGAAATAAAAGAAGGCGTGTGTATTTTCTGACAAGGAAACGTCATAGTGGTTGTCGTGCAAATCCATTGAAGACATAGCGCATCTGATAGAGCATGATGAGATATGGAGATCACCAAATTTTAAGATGCTATGGACCATAGGGAGAGGTAGGGGTCCTGGAACTTGAAATGTCAAGAATATCGTATAATGGGCAGTATGCAACTTGAAATTGAATATCTTGAAAATGGTTAGAGCAATCGGAATGAAAGTTTAGGAACTTAATAATGACAAAAAGTAGTAACGAAATGCATAAACAGTGCTGCCAAATAAAATGTATTTTCTGGCACTATATATTATTTAATACAAAATTTAAAAGTACTAGTAAGGAAGAAAAATATAGCAAAATCTGGCGGCGCAGTGTTGCAAACTATGGACACTATATCAAGTTCAATGTGGAGAACCGACATTGTCACGGTTGAATCATGTATATTTTCTACAGTTTGCAACACTACGGTCAGTGTGTTACATATGTTGTGCATCATTACTAGAGGGTACGAGATATGCAATAAATGGCCGACGTAGTGCCATTTGAAATACTTCAACTTTAAAAAAGGTTGGCAATATTGACAACCAGTGACTGATTTGTGCTTTTGATATTTATCTTCTTGACAAATGAATTCCTCCAAACCGAAAACCATGAATAATGTTGTCATCTGTGCAGCAGTGTTGCCAACTTATAACAATAAATTTACTGTAAATAGAACTATTTATCAGTTAACATACAATACATTGTAAACGCACTCGTAGGAAAGAACAAAATAGCAGAGTCAGGAGGTGAAGTGCTGCATAGTTTTGGAGATACACGTGCTGACCATGGCCAAGTTATGTAATTGATATCTCGACACAGCTCTTGAAAATGATGCATAAAATGCGTAATAGACCGAATAATGTAGTAATGTAGTATTAATAGTATAACAACAACAACATAGAAGAACACAAATTGTATAACAAGCAGTGGTGCACCAATTAGAAAAACTACACAAATACCAATATGCCAAACGTACTGGTTTTCGCTTATGTTTGAACAAAACCAAGGTGATTGTTTTTGAAAAAGGAAAGACATGCGGCACAATTTGACATACTATGAGGTACTGTTGGCTCTAGCAGATAAGAAGAACGTGTATGTAGGAATAGTAAAGAATCATGGAAAGAGGGGAGAAGGAACTGGGTCTGTTAGTTGTATAGTAGTCGCGAGTGCGAATGGTTACGTGCATGTTTGGCGTTTTTTCCTTTTTGTGTTGTTTGCTGATATTTGGAGAACACAAAGACAATTGTGCTTTAGAACAGAAGACAAGACATGTGGTGCAATTTAACATACTTATAATTGTTTAGAAAGGTGTGTTTACGTAGGAAGGGTGTAGAGAGCAGTAGTGTGTGCGGATTATTGTTTAGTGAAGAAAGAGAAGAATTACGTGTGTAATGTATAATTAAACGCGTGTGGGAGTGGTTATTTTGTTATGCAAAATGAGACAAGCTGTGCTCCTTAAGTTGTTGGTGGATTTCTTCGGCATTTCGGATGAAACGCAAACAAGGGAAAAACGTATAGTGTTCGAACTTCGAACAGATTAAAAAGCAGCTGTTTGAAGAAGAGATTGTAGTTCAAGAGCTTGCCACACTTATGATAGACGAGGAGGGCAGTGATAATGAGGAAATAGATAGCGATTTCGGCGATGATCCAACGTTACAATCAGGAACAGAATCACCTCGAGATCGAAGTCAACCATTAATGGATTGTCACGAAAGCAGTAGTTCTTCGTATGTTCCGTCACCACCAAAAAAGGAGACGACAAAATTATCTGAAGAGTACTTGGGTGATGCATACAAAATGTGGACAAAACAGCCAAGAGGACATGATCCACCCCAGTTATGTCCCCCAGGCTTATCCATCGACATGCCACCTCGTGTAAAATTCACTGCTGTTATGGCACACAAAAGTAAGATTAAAAATAAAACGGTCTTACAAAAATTTGAGAAGAGGCTCAAAACTCCTTGCAAACACAATAGATTCTTGCAAAATAATAATAATAATAATAATAAAGAAGTGTGTGATCATTTCATCACAATGAGACAACAACATGCCATTATCCACGACAGAATGATACGAATATGGGCATTAAATATTAAGCAACAACTTGATCCGAATAACACCTTATTGTATAAAGCGTCCCAAACTTGGGTTAAAGCTTTCAAGAGAAAAAACAATATATCATCTCCTAAGGTAACACATAAAGTGAGCAAGTAGTTTGCTGTTGATGATTCTGATGTACAACAGAAAGTCACAATTTTCTTTAACGAAGTTAAGGATTTCATTCAAGAGCACAAATTGTCTCCAGATCAAATAATGAATGCAGATCAATCCAGATGGATGGTACGTTACTTCCACACATGTATGTTCTCGTCTCGAAGCCCAGTGGACATTTCCCAGCTACCAAGACACATGAATTACCAAATGTGAAAGCGTATGCAAGCAAATCAGCGAACATGACAAAACGAGATTTGCAAGTATTCCTGGAGCAGGTATTATGTCCCGATTTACAGGGTAAAGAACGCGTTCTCCTTTTCGTGGACTCCTGGACACCAAACAAGAATGATGCTCTTTAAACGAAACTGTACCTGAAGGTGATAAGTTCTATAAGAAGTTGATCCAGGATAGATGTACAGGTCTGATACAGCCAGCTGATGTTTTTTTTGTCGTCCATTCAAAACCATGGTAAAGTTCACCACCGATACATTAATAGTATTATCCAACGTTAAAGTGTGGCATCGAGACCATTTTCTCCGCATTCAGTCGTTTGTATATTCCCCCGTTTTCAGCCAATCAATTTCAAATTAGCACCGATTTGCTTTTTTCAAATGTGGATATGCCAGTGAACATCCAGGACCATTTCAAACACCTTCGGAATATTGCTGCGAAAATGGACTTGCAGAAGTATGTTTCAAGGATGACTGTGGCTAGCTTGCCTTCATACGGTGTGCTCACTGCGAGAAATGCTTGTGTGTTGATCACTCTTTAGTCCTCGATCTTCATGTCCACTATAACAGGTGCGTACTGTGCCGTGCCGTACTTGGCAACATTGCTTGTTAGATTCGGTCTATTACACATTTAATGCATCATTTTCTAAAGCTGTGTCGAGATATCAATTACATAAGTTGGCCATGGTCAGCACGTGTACCTCCGAAAGTATGTAGCACTTCACCGCCTGACTCTGTTATTTTGTTCTTTCCTACGAGTACGTTTACAATGTATATTAACTGATATATAGTTCTATTTACAGTAAATTTATTGTTATAAGTTGGAAACATTGCTTCACAGATGGCAACATTATTCATGGTTTTCGGTTTGGAGGAAATTCATTTGTCAAGAAGATGAATATCAGAAACCCAAATCAGTCACCGGTTGTCAATGTTGCCAACCTATTATAAAGTTGAAGTATTTCAAATGGCACTACGTCGGCCGTTTATTGCATATTTAGTACCCTCTAATAATGATGTACAACATATGTAACGCACTGACCGCAGTGTTGCAAACTGTGGAAAATATACATCATTCAACCATGACAATGTCGGTTCTCCACATTGAACTTGATATAGTGTCCATAGTTTGCAACACTGCGCCGCCAGACTTTGCTATATTACTAGTACTTTTAAATTTTGAAATAAATAATATAAAGTTCAATTTCAAGAAAATACATTTTATTTGGCAACACTGCTTCACGGATGGAAACATTGTTTATGCATTTCGTTACTACTTTTTGTCATTATTAAGTTCCTAAACTTTCATTCCGATTGTTCTAACCATTTTCAACATATTCAATTTCAAGTTGCATACTGCCCATTATATGATATTTTTGACATTTTAAGTTCCAGGACCCCTAGCTCCTCTCCCTATGGTCCATAACACCTAAAAATTTGGTGATCTCCATATCTTATCATGCTCTATCAGATGCGCTATGTCTTTAATGGATTTGCGCGACAACCACCATGACCTTTCCTTGTGAGTAAACAACAATTAAAAAATTTGAAAGCACCTGCCAGCTTTGGACTTTGTAGTCACTAGATTTAAAAGAGCTGAATAAATCGAGGCACTGAAATCGAATCTGAAATCAGTATCTTTCAAAATACTTTGGTTGAGGCGCTACCCTGCAATACTCACGGACAGACGGTCAAAGTAAAATTAAAATGAAATGTGTCCCCTAATTCCTGCAAAATTTATCATTGTCACACTGTAATGTTTTTCGTACGTTAAATACTATACTTAAATTTAAATATCTTAGTGTATAGAATGAGTGTAGTGTGAGTACAAGCGCTTACCTTTGGACCAATCTACACCAAATTTTGCATATCTACTTAATTTGATCAGAGGAAGACTGGTGTAAACATTTTGACCCATTACACATACCTCTCAAACAGCCAGTCATTAAAAAAAAAAAATCTTAAGCAACATATCCTATTTCCTAGGCAGCCAACACGACAGTTATGTCGTTTGGGTTGCATATACGAAAGGAGAGGAGAAAAATACGAGAAGACGTCAATTCAATTCAGACAATTGTTTAATTAATTTACCACTGTTAATTGTTTTTATATATGTATTTAAACACACAAGTACACGTACACATAGAAACTGGCTGATCAGTGTACTAAGTTCCTAAATCTATCTAGAAATCTAGGCAGCTGTCAACTTTTCTATTTATTTCTCAACAAATACCGTACAGAATGTGTTTGGGAAAAAGAAATAAGATAACACAAGTTCATTCTGGACTAGTTATTGAGCGCATGAACATGCAGAAATGTAGCCTAACACCTGATCTTGATGTCCTAGTTGGCATATGTTCTCTAATATATTTAGTGTTACGGGATTTGTTTAGAGGTGGCCTATGGTGGTCCCTTTGTGTCACAATCCCAATTCATAACTAATTATTCCAAACTGTAGATGGAAAATAGGATACGGTTCTCGGATCCACGAATTAGGAGTTGTTTGTGTTTCGTTCTTTGTCTGATAAAACTTTTTACTAAACACATTTCATATCAGATCATGTATGCATCCAATTACGAATCGGTGCGTTGGAGTGGTAGCTAAAGTCCAGCAGTAAGTAATTAAATTTTTGAATTTTTATTTATGGCCTTTATGCATCTACGGCTCAGGCCGGGATAGGGGGAAAGGATTCAGGAAGATGTCAGCCAGGACCTATGTTGAAGGCACCATCCCGGCATTTGTTTGGTGTGTCTGAGAAAAAAACTCTGGAAAAACTTTAGCAACGTTCGGTCAGTCGCTAGGATCGAACAAACATAAATCTAGTAATTATTTGCTTTTATTAAAGTACTTTCGATCCCGTCAACCAAACTTTCCTGTACTAATGCTTTCTTTTTAACTTTACGCATAACTCTGTTAATGAAACTTGCTCGTTCTCACTGTTTTACTTGCACAGTAGCTTTACGGATATTCAGATCCGGACGAATCCGGTTCTAGTTACGGATATCCATTCTTCTTATTCGCAAGAACAGGTTTACTCTGAACTTTTCAACTGTTACAATCAAAGCCTTGTTAAAAATCTCCTTGCAATTATATTCATTTAATATGTTAGCCATTTTGAGAATATTTAGTGAAATTTAAATATTCTGTGTCATTGAACAGTATTTACGATGAAAGTTTAGTGAATAAGAACCAGTAAACAAAAGAAACAACAAAATAAAGTATTGAACTTCCTGTGTATTAAAGAAATGAAGATATAGCGTTAGGTGTACTGTGATTTCCTAATGACGTAACGTTCTCCAACAAGGAGACGTATGTACTACTGGCATTTAGGCCTATATTTTAAAGGATGAGTTTCTATAAGAGCGTCTTTTTGTCCTTCGACATTTTTGCTCAAAATAAAAAGGGTTCCTATTTAATTTCTCATTGCTAGAGTGTAATTAAAGATCTTTAGTTTCTACAGCGGGAATTGAACTCATATGTCTTCTGAGTGCCAATCTGAAGTTCGGAACGCTAGCTAGTGCACCATCGGAACTTGGTATTAAATATTCTGCGTGTCAAAAACACATAGAATTTAATATTTTAATGGTAACATCATATCATGACAATATTTTCATTTATTAGTATGATGTGCACTCAGATTCACCTAAAATAGCAGACGGAATTGTTTTGCATCCGCTGTCCCCTTTATGATTGAGGGTTTATATGATTTTCTTCAGTTTGACAGGCGATTGCCGGGATGGTACCTCAACGAACGCACTGGCGGTTACCACCATCACTTCCATGGTAGAGTGATCATCGAGAAATGTCATCTTTCAGAAATGTGACGGGTTTAAGCCATATCTGCGTGTTTAGCACTTTACAATGACAAAAAATAACAGAAAATTAAGTGCATGAGGACAATTGTGCATCTTAACTGCATATTTTATGCATTTCGTGCAAAATAATGTTTACTTTATATAATAGGCTGCCCAAGGGGTCAGTATTTTATTTTCAAACAGCTTCGTTAGCAATCGACAACCAACATTTGCTATACGAATGGAACAGGTCATAAATACATTCCTTAACTAGTGGTGAACCTACACAGACAAAGAAAGTAAAGAGCATTGTAATCATGGGGTTTGGGGTTTTAACCCCGGTGAAGACATAAGTGGTTTGAAATCTACCTAAAATTGTTGACCTAGTGCGCAAAACATTAACATCATCTCATACGAAGGAAAACACTGCTAGAAGTA
>JAGDQP010021750.1:3378-15835 GCA_022664845.1 Lepisma saccharinum | reverse complement strand
TTAGAAACTGTCACCATTTTGGCCTAATGGTCAGAAATGTATGTTTTCTGTAATTTCGTGTTTTGATTGTTCTTTCTTTTAGTTTTTCTCTTCCTATATAGTCGTTATGGATGCCTTTATGTTTGGACATATTAATACTCTGTATTCTTAATTGAATCAGCATATCTGAAGGTTTTAGATGCTACGAGATACGTATAATTCGACAAGGAATACTGCATCTGGGTGATGTATATTATGTTTTTATGATTATTCTATATTTGTATTTTGAAGAACTGATCAGCAGCAGTTGTTGACATTGCCACAGAGTTTACCAGTCATTGTTGGCCATTGATATTTTGATATGATCTGTAAAGAAACATCGCCTATTGCTTGGTGGTTCATGGTAAATAAAGATGTATGCATTTTAGATACTACACCGGTTACCTATACCTGTTTTGTACATTGATTATTATAGAATACATGACTGCGGGCTTGAATAGTATATGTCCTTAGTCAACATTTATAAATGAACCCACTATAGTAAAACTGAACCTACTCTTGCGATGCTAATAGTTGTATTTACGTATAGAAAGAGTAATATAATAGACACTAACAGAAAATTCTAGGTTCACTCAGCGTAGGACCACAAATATTCATCATCATCATTATTCCAAATGTTTATCCAAATCCAGAAAGCCAAATATTTTAAACCCGTGCTCAAGAAACTTTGCAGTTTTGGTAAATAAACCGACTCACTGAATATTGTATCTCTCCGCACAAACCTGACTTCTTATTGTGCAGTTACAAAAGTAGTCTTAGCAGCACGTGGTTACTTCCCGCAATGTTTATCTTCTGCTTCGGTTTAAGTAAGGCATATTTTATTTCTCCATATTGTATAATGCGTAAGGCTATATTGAGGACATTTATTGCTGACATTAAGAAGAAAAATGTCAAAAAAGAAGCAACGTATCCTTTAACACGATAGCATTCTTATTTTAACAACAAAAGCAAGAGAACAATTTGAATGTTCTTTCTTTTAGCATTTTCTTTAGCATCATACTTATCGATTCGGCACATTAACTCACAACACCCCCCCACACACACACACACACACACCTTATGAGCCTTCGGAACGCCCCAGCCCATGGGGCCCCCAATTTTCCCGCGGAGCCCGGAATTACGGAAAATAAGATATTCCGGCCAACAGTAGAAGTGTGTTGTCACGATTGAGTTCGCGAACGGGCATGAAGAGATCTATCTCACTTGCCCCGGGACCCAGATTGCCTTACGTCACCACTGGGTTTCGGTTTGTGTCCTAAGTGTAATTTTTCACGAATAGCGAAACAAGGGTGTTTACAGTACTTATACAAACATGAATACATTTTTTTATGTTTAAAATGTTGAGTTACGGAAGCAAGGTGAGAGAGGTTCTTACTCACAATAGTTAGCAACACTAGGGTGCAAAGTTTCGTGAACACGGGTTTAGAACAGCAAGACATCACCAACAGCGTGATAGCACAACCCTGTATTTAGGTGATTCCTTGAAACGAGGTGTCGAACATTCTTCGTCAATATGGATTTTCTTACCATTCCAAAATATCCCTAATGTCCCCAAAAATTTCTGAGATGCCCCGCTAATCATCATTACTTTACATACACTTCATTTGGATTATACAAATTATCTGACATCCCGTAAAATTTTGCAAATACTCCTAAATGAAAATCTTAGGAGAAAAACCTGCACATTAGTAACGTCACAATGCTTGGAAGGGTCTTCACAGCAAAGAAATGCAACTTTCGATGTTCATCTATGCTCAAAGGATGAAAAAAGCAATTATTTCAATAATTAGTCCTCGAATTATTTATCAGAATATTTATATCTATTGAAGTATTACTGATTTCAAATATTCAACATTACTTGCATTATTAACGCTGAACATGCACGTAGAACTAATAACAGCTTTCTGTAAAAGGTGTTGCGTTGTTAGACAAACGGACACCATCTTCCATTTATGGCTATTAGTGCAAGTGTCGTCATCTTTAAATCATGTTAGACAATTGATGCAAATAGTCACTCACAATGAGTCACAAGAGGAGTATTGGGAAAAACTCTCAAAGAAGAAAAGGACTTTGTTAAATAACGCTTTTACAGTTAAGGTTTTGTACACATGTTTTCACAACGCCTGCATGACTTGCAGATTAAATTCCATTCTTTTGCACATTTTGACCAATTCTGTCAAGTCATACCAGGTGACAGTCTGTCGAAAATTCACCCACGTTAGTTTCTTTCATAAAAAATATTATCTACTTTTAAAATGTGTACGTTTGTTTGTTGGCCTATATCAAAATATGTACGTTGCTCTTTCATTCTTAACATAATACACATCATATGACTATTACAATCTTCATTTTGTCACAAACACAGTCTTTCTGTGAACACAGTTATATAAAAACGTTCAAGATGAATCACATCTATTTATTCGAAGCTTGTTTCTAGCCTAGAAGGTACCAAATACAAAAATATAAGTAAATGAAATAATAGTATAATGCACGTTAACATCTGATAACACATTTCAATGGAACTTTAAGCATGTAAAAGTGTTTTTATGTGAAATATTTTTTATATTATTCCTTTTTTTTCTTATTTGTCTTTGTAATGTTTATTTTTACCTTACAATAACAATTACAATTGTTGGTCACTATTGCATTTTTTATCATATTTATAGGTCCGTTAACAGTGTTATTGTCTACACTCCTATACAGATAGGGACAATATACAACGATGCAACAGCAAAACTGATGTCTAAGATGATTGTCCACGTGGATTTGCTCCAAACTGATGTATATGTAATTTGAGTTACAAAAACAAAGGATAACCTCAGACCTTTCATAGTTTCCTTTAATCAAGTAGAAAACCTTACCGATAAGAACCTTTGAATTCAGATAGATTGTAAAACGATATTTAACTTATGGCCACACGGCATGGATCTCAGCAGAAAACAAACTTTATAAACGGTTCATACTTCTTGAAGTAAATGTCTTGAAGGTAGTGTTTCACATCCACTTTCCTACGCTCACAACAGTATTACAGAGGGCTCTCATTATACATTATTCTTTATCAACTAGAAACAATACGACCAAAATGCATTGGGATATCAAATTTTAAGGGTTCAAAGAAAATATAAAAGGACGTCACTAACCCAATGTTAGAGAGTTCCACCAACACATCAGCTTCGTATTCGGATGTGTTCACTAAATATTTTAAATAATATTCTATACCATCTTAGTGTATACAAGAATAATGAGGTGTCCACTCCCTCAAAGAAAACACATTAGTCCGACATCTTGTATGACAGCATGTACCCAAGATGAATTTTACAATTGCAGATCTGGTTTGAAGTAAAATATTGGTAGTTCTTAAATCAGAAAGAAATAAGAAAACAGTAAAATTGTATTGGAACGCAATCGCACAATGCAACGTTGGTATATATGTTAATATGTAGTCGATAAGAAATAGGACTGCCTTTTCATTGTGAGAGTGCCTGTAAAATCTGTCTGAGTAAAGATAAATGCAATTGAAGACGGCAGGGAGAAAGGATCAAAGACCATCGTAAGTCCAAAATTAGATTTATACAATCTGTTAGATCACAATCTACTACAATCGGAACATTATCCGAGTAGTATCATAAGAGAGAAAAAGAAAATCTATTAAAACAAAGATTTGTTTGGAATTCACCAAGTTTGTTCGCTATCGGAAATAAAAACGTTTTTTCTTGGACTTAGATCCTTTCTCCCGTGGATTCCTCTATTGCCATCATCAGTAGTAATGTTATAGCGTAAGTTTTTCATTAATTGCTTTTCCTTCTTTCCTTCTCTTTTTTTGATTTTGATGTGCCCCCTACAATAGTGTTGTTTTCTTGCTTTTTCTCTTTTTCTTTCACCAAATAGCGCAACAAAAACTGACTTCGAAATTGAAATACATTGTTCACCTTGTGTTGATATTATGTCACACTTGAACAGTATTTGGAGGAATTACTCGAACAGTAACACACAGGTTAACTTAAGTTAATTGAGGTTAATGTAAAGCAAAGATCTCCAACAAAAGATGGCAGCACTATCTCCATATATGTCTAATGTATTTTTATCGTTCCACGAATTTTCAATGCTGCTCCTACAAATTCAATTCTCGAGAGTTCAAAATTTCAGAAAAGAAAGTTTATAACCAATTCAAGAGTTCTATTCGTACCGATTTTCTTTCTTGTTCATTGTTGGAAGAGCTTCATTGCTAGGTTTGGATATCCATAACAATAATGAAGCGATTTCATCAATGAACAAGAAAGAAAATAAAAAATCGGCACGGATAGAACTCTTGAATTGATTATGAACTTTCTTCCCTGAAAGTTTGAACTCTCTCGGATTGAATTTGTAGGAGCAGCATTGAAATTTCGTGCAACGATAAAAATACATTAGACATATATGGAGATAGTGCTGCCATCTGTGTTGGAGATCTTTGCATTACATAAACCTTAATTAAAATAGCACCACACATGATCCTATACTGAGGCCTTCTTTCGCACGCACTATCTTACCACCTATCTTACAAAACCCTCTTCTCTTTTCAAGCCTTCTGCATTCTATCCCACCCTTCTATACGCAATATTTCCTCTACCTTATGCTTTTTTTTATATAGAGAACATGCTTTTTTAACATCGACACTGGACATCACAGTGTTTTCCGTCTTCTGCCTTAACTCCACCACCTCAGCTGAATTCACTACTGTTCTATTTTCTTGACCTCGCCTAATAGTACCTGTGCTATTCTCTTAATTTTCTTCTCTAACCTGTAACATGTTATTCCTACAGTCATAGTAGATTAGTAACATCATCTCAGTTATTGTAACACAAGCAAATTTTCTCAACTGAAGTTTTCTTCTGGCTCTGACAATATGTATCTATCTGGAAAAATACCCTCTAAACAGAGTTGATATGATGAGTATACACGGGTTCATAGCGTGTACCCATAATATTCTAAGTAATAACGTGTAGTCATTATAATGGAGCCCCCCTTAACTATCCGTACCAAACAAGCAGGACTGCGCTGTTCGCCAATATGTGCTACGTGTCAAGGACTATCATGCGAAAACAGTACAGAAGCGTCTGATAAGAATGCATTAATGTAATTCTTTTCTGTAAATATAACATGTGGGAAAGGAGATTGGTGAAAAATATAATACACACTTAACAGTGCAAGTAAGTACTGTGATGAGATGATTTGTTAAATGCAGCATGTAAAACATTGATTGCACTGTGTATAAACTTTACCGTTTAATAACATTCAAAAGTAAAGAAAACAGTTCAACGTGATAATGTAAATTGACAGCACGATTGGCACATACGTATCTTTCAAATATATATACATAAATTAATAATAAAAATATGTAATAACTAATAAGGAGATATTAAGTTTTGTTAAAATTGATTTTGAAATAATCAAACAAGCAATTGAAGAAAATTGTTATGATATACAATTTTTACTTTAGTTTTGCACAATGGTCGATATTTAGAAGCAGCCAACAACCATGATTTTCACACCAATTTCCAAGATGATAATTTCATTTGTATATTTTTCACACTTTATTTATTTGTTTTCTTACGAAAGAAATTAATAGACCTTCTTTTTTATGTACAAAATTTACTGCTTAGGAACACTTTCCATGTATGTGCTACCGTTTATGAGAAAAATAAAAAAAAACATGATCACCATCTTCCAAGATGGCAGCTCCATCTTCCAAGATCTTCTAAGAAATAAGTAAATATGTTCATGTTAGCTCGGTGGTAGAGCGCGTGGCTTCTAATCGTGAGGTCCTAGGTTTGAATCCCGTTCTGGAAAATCTATTTTTATGTAATGATATATTCCTCAAAGCATGAATAATTAGATAAAATAATAATAATCAGTTTTATATGTATCCATACAAGCATTTCAGACATAAGTAATTATTATATTTAAAATATAAGATCAGAGAAGTGGTGGGGTGTTGACAGAACGTCGGTATATTATACGTATGTGAACGTTAAATACAAATTAAGTAAATCGTCTAATAACAATATAAGTGTGTGTAGTGTATTTGTCTGAAACTATTTGTCATACGGAAGTTACTTCTTGATATTCTCATTACAGCATGGGATTTATGTTCTTAAAGATAATACTATAATCGCTAAATATGAGACATTTGCATCTGGAGTTTATTTCATTCACTGCTAAAGTTGTGTATTGTTATATATGCACTTTATTCTTCTTATGGGTGATCACAGATATGCAGATTAAAATAAACTATTTATTTTATAATTTGAGTAAGGCGGTTTGTTCTGATCTTTTGAAGTTATTAGCACTTCTCCGCAAACTTTGCGCCCGGAAACTGAAACATACGTAATTGGGTCATTGCATGACAAATCATTCAATTTTAGAAGAAGAAAAAAAAACGGTTGCATCACCATTTTTTTAAAAAAATGTACCCTACATACAGAACCCCTTATTTCTCGCGGAGCGACCATATTTCCAAAATGGCGGGTGGTGTTTTTTACTCCCGTAAATATGTACGGAAACCTGAATATCTCAAAAACCAGGAGAGCTAGAGAGCTAAATTAAAAACTGTTCTGTAGCTCTTAAAGTGGACTTTGAACATAATGAATCACCTTCTCTGAAAATTAATTTCTTTATTCCAATAATTTGGCTGAAAAATAAGTAACAAATGGACATTTCCGTCTTCACACTCCTTATATACAGGGTGTTTATAAAGTCCTGAAGGAAACTAAAATTCTATAACTTGAAAACTATTAGGTTTGTTAACGAAAAAAAAAATGTGTGTACTTACAGCAATATTCAAAGTATTATTTCTGCTTATTGAAGCTTATTGCCGACCCTCCAGTTGTGCACCATTCACGTCCAAACAGTGTTGCAGTCTTTTTGGGAAACCGAGAATTGCATACTGATGGTGCTTCTCGGGGATATTCAGATTGAATTGTTATTAAAGTGTTAGTAAAGTGATTGAATTATTACTGTATTTTACAACTTGTTTGTGTACATCAGATTAAATAATATATAATGTTTTTGAAATTTCAGCGCTACGGTTTTCCGTTACGTCGAAATATAGCATGAAATACTGAGAATTCAATCTCCTACGTCATACAACGAAAATCATCTTCTGATTGGTTTGACGTAATCAATTCGTAGTATTTCCGTAGCTATATTTATTTAATTATTTGTCCTAATTATTTAACAGAGATGTTCATCTCCAGTTAAAAAAGACATATACAGTTTACTATTACAAGATACTGTAATACAAAAGTAAATTAAAAGATAGAAATAAGAACACAAATTTACAACTTCATATGTTTGAGGTAAGGCATCCGGCTGTTAAAAGAAATGACAGCTTCTCCCTATGTTACGTTCCTTATTCAGAAGTTTGAAGACGAAAAAATAAGAAAGAGAAAGAACATTCACATCATCACTTAACGAAATAATTAATGTACAAATCAACAGAAAACACTGCAATAAGTTAAAACATCAAAACATGTTTTTAATAACAGAAATTGCTCGAAACAATGACAGGGGTCAGTCTTAACTTGCAGTGTGCTTCTTATCGCTAGTTTGTGTCAATTTTGATGTCTTGATAATTTGGCGCAATTATTATCACACACAACTAAGGCTGTTCGAATCCTATCAAAGACCGTATTTTTATTTTACTTCATGAAACTCAAGAGTAACTTCAATGTAATAGTTTCAATTTACAGTTTTGTTTCTTACATGCTTTTATTATTATTATTTACAATGACATCTTGAAACTATTCAATATATTCATGGGCTACAAGTAGTACGTTAAATTGTTAACAGATGGCAATAACGAGCACTATTAATTCATATGCTTTTAAGTTCTTGAAAAATGCTTCACTAGCATTCATTAAAAAAGTATACGATTTTCGGATTTTGTCCACCATAAAGCCCAGATGGTACGAGCAGGCATCGAATCGACGACCGCAAGCACCAGAGGTGAGCGCTCCATTGATCCACCAGGCAGGGACTCTAAACCGGGTCGTCCAGTTGCTGGTTTCGTATTATTCTGACTACTAAACTACCGCCGCGGTCCAACCCAATCGATAACTGGGAGACTCCGGTTCAAGTCCAAATCTCGACAACGATATTATTCTGGCGTATTTTTCAAAATTAAACCTCACTCAAGCTCTTTTGTGTATAATCCAATATATAACGTTTTCATAATCCAATATATAAAGTTTACTTTCAAGTTTTTGTATATGATATTATTTATATCACATTTATTACTGCATGTGTGTAGGTTTCTGCATAGTTTAAACTGCTTTTTTTTCTATTAGTGTTCTGAAGTACACTTTATGGAGGAAACTAACAGTTGTTTTTGACGGAGGGTTAGTGACAATTACTGTTGCCAATTGATACAAGATATACTTGTACTTTGTATATTGTCTTCACTTCATATATCTAGACTCACGCCTTTTCTACTTCGTTTCGAGAGCATTCGTCTTCATGTGCCATTTGTAATTTTTCTGACTACCTGTGGCGCGATTTAAACTTGGACCCTTGCGATTTGTAGTCCGTCACTCTTCCAAGTTCGAATCCCGCTGCAGACAATTGTAAAAGTATTTCAAACTGTACCCAAAGACGAAAGATAAACAGTTATCTCGAGAACGTAGTAGAAACACGAGTAAGCCTATAGCGTGTAGAAACAGGGTGTAACAGAATTCGACCGACAAGCTTGAACAGACGACAATACATCAAAAATGAAATTTAAGAAAAGGCTTAGTGAACAGGGTGGAAATTCCGCCGCGTTTCGGACCTGCAAGCTACCGACAATGTGGGAAGATGAACTTAAGAGCTTCATATTTCCAATACCATAAACACCAGAGCTGATGAGACATGGTAGCTCAAAGATTTCAAACCTGGTGTATCCATAGGTAAAAAGACTTCCCGTGCGAGTAGAAATGGCAATGGCATACATAATTACAGCTTTAGTACTTTATTTTATGTGGGCCAGTATAGTAACTTTTGACTTCGGTCCGCCACGATTCGACCCTATACACCTAGTTAAAAAACACGAACATCAATGCCGCGGGCAGGATTTCAACCCGCGATCTTCCGAGTCGTTGGTCTAACGCCTTAGACCGCACGACTACCCGGTCGGCACGTAATCACGGTTATCCAACTGGGCAATGGCATTCTCTCTCACTAATGATTAACGCACCGAAGCTTTTTTTTAATGTATGTATTTCTTACTCCTGCTTCTTATGGAACCACGCATTTTAGTTAAGAATCTACATTGTTCCAGGAAAATTGAAGTTATTGCGTGTCAGAGAACAGTCTGGCCTAAAGCTCCTGGAACAGCGTGCACCTAAGAAAAAAATTACCATTCTACCCCTGTCTACAGCAATAAATATTTTATGATTAAAATACTGTAGTTTCTATTCATCTCCCATACTGAGCAATATTCGTCCGTGCAATGTTTTAGCTCACTGCCTGCCTGCGAGAAAATCATGCATACACAATATGAGGAGAGACGTGTCTACATGGATAGCGCGTGACGGCAAGAATGTTGCGAAGTAACCCTTTAAAAACCTTTAAACTAACCATATTACATACACATGGAAGCTAGACGATTTCACAAAAGTCTCTCCTGTTGAGCCTCTCATCTTGTGCATATTGTCTGCTCCTACTTTAGGTCGCGTGAATACACTGTGAACAAAAAGGATCAGCAATATGAAGATACTAGAAGCCTTTAGAATGTTCTTGAATGTTATAATTATGACATTTTTCATAAGTTTTTGCATTTTTACATTACATAATGTGAAGGAACAAATTACTAATATTTTGGTGATAATGGTCCAAATCACATATTAGCAATGAGTACAAAAGTAGTTTTTATCACATAATTTGGGTAGACGCTGTCTACCTTGTCTATCCCCAGAAATCGCCACTGCAATCCATATAGAAGTTTAAGAATGATTAGCTTAAATAAGTTTTTGAAGGCAGTCATGTGAACATTGTAGAAAAAATACGGAATGAAATTCCGTCGGCAGTGATTCCGCCACCCACCACCCTGTGGGGTGTCACCCCCAAAATCTGGACAAAACTTTAAAATTTTTGATGTGAAAAATCGATAGAAATTGTGCAAAACTCCACTTACACCTCCCCAATGACTCCTGACAGAAACCCTGCTTGTCAGTAAACAATTTCATCAACTAACTTTCAAATTTTGAGTTCTACTTATGTTACATGTACCTTTTTTCAAAATCTATTGACCTACACAGTTTTATAACTTACCAAAAACTATACTACTTTACATTCACTTTGTTAAATCAAGCATAAACAATTAACCTATGCCTTCAAAAATTATTTAAGAGAAATAATCTTTCCGTCATCAAACCCAGAACGGTTCTTCTGATTTTGTAGCAAAGTATTAGATTTATTTCTTGCGAGAATCACAAACTTTATTGTCTTAATCTCTTTTTCCTTTCATAAAGTGTACAACTTTTATAAGAAAGAGCCAAAAACTTTAATTAGAATAACGACGAAAGAACCAGCTCTGTGATTTTATTCTATTTTTGGTTAAAGTTTTGTATGTAGTTTAACGCGCCTACTGGTCCGCCATCTATTGAGCACTGATGCTACTATGAAACAGCTATTGCATGTATTTCTGCGTACAGTGTTACTTGTGAAAGAAGGAAGAAACTAGAGCCTGTATTAGCCTGTTATTTCGACCCGGGGAATCAGGGGAGCCCATCTTCCAAGGACTATGATGCATCTCCCGCATTCTCCCCAATTTCACGGACTCATCACCTTCCAATAATTACTGTCATACTTTACAATTTTTCTTTTCTCTGACCTGGCGTACTTCTTCACAGGGGTATGAAAATGGGTAATGTAACGGGCCACAAAAGAATATTTCTTTGTCGGAACAGTCTCGAAACTTTTGACGTGGCCGGACGAGGCTTAGCCAGAGCCGAAATTCACTCCTGGTCAAACATATTTGATAATATACATATCAATATTTCTGTATTTAGTTATTTGTACACAAAGAATGGATAACATCGATTACAATAATTCTTGTCGTTGGTAAATTCTTACAACAAACTAGTTAATATCTCTTCGTTGGTTATGTGTATATCGAAGTCACTACAAGGAAATTATAGTGGGCAGTCAACAAACTTCTGTGATGGAAAATGTAATCTATTATTATTATTTTCAAGGAACTCGTTACACGCTCTCAGGTATTCCGCCAGGATTTAGAGCCAAAATAAGGAGGTTGTAAGGGGGATTGAATCGATTTCTGACCGTAAAATTTTGAAGTTGGGAGGTAAGTAGAATAATCCTAAAATACTTCGGATTTTAGGGGGGTAATGGGGGCAGAGACCCCTTTAGGATTTTTATACACCGTGCTCAAATATTCGCCCTCCTGGAATTTTCAGTAGTTTGTAGCACATGTTGTAGAAGTAGGTTGTAGTAATACAAGAAATTGTAAATTTTATTGATCGAGTACCTTAAATTATTATAATAATCATGATTTATTATGTTTATAGGTACTAATATGTTAAACAATCAATGTCCAGCATGATACCCACTTTTTGTCCATACAGTATATATTCTATACAATGAGCGATAATAATAATAATATGTTAAGCTGTGATCAATGTGGTACCAAATTTTTTCGTATTTGCGGTATATATTAGCTTCACCGCCTCATAATTTTCATTGTTTTTATGATTTAATCAAATAATTACCTGTATTTTAATATGATTATCGCAATGTTTATCGTGCACTCGCCTATAGTGACCACTCATTGGAATTTATATTGGTATGTTACCTTACCATAGGATGAATTCGATAAGAATTGGAGGAAAAAATACATTAAAAGGTATGGAAATCCTCAATCACGATGACCAACAAGACTCAAACCCGTGTGCCTTGCAAGTACTGCTCTGAAGTCAAGACGTTACGATCACTTCGATTATGCTTGCTCTGTATAAGTTGTTTGGAGACAAGCTAAATGGACGCAACATATGGTAGAGAAAAAATCCCTCACTTCCTACTTCTGAAGTTTTAAGAAAAAAGAGACATCTGTTTTCGTCTTCCCTTCCCCTCCAATCAATAAATCCCTGTAATTAATTAAATAGTAGTAGAAGCTACGTTTTTGAGAGGAAGTGCTGCCCCCTGCCCCATTAACTTGATGTTTTAGACAGTTTCCACGGCCCTAGGTAACCTCAGCAGATGCTGCGCACGCATATATGCAGATTACGATTAAGAGCTCATCTTTTCTGACCTCCTGAAAAGTAAAAGTGTTGGAAGATGTTCGCCCGAGGGAAGTTTGTCATCTCTGAGTTGGGGGAAGAGTTTTGTTTCTGACAAGACGTTTCTAATTGCTGCTACGTAATGGACGACCATCTGTTGATGTTTT
>JAGDQP010021749.1:17683-31356 GCA_022664845.1 Lepisma saccharinum | reverse complement strand
TATTACAAAGAAGCTCTAGAGTTATAAAAATGGATTAGCAAGAAGCTAGAGAGAACTTAGAAAGAAAATACAAAGAAATTACTCAAAAGTATAGGGAAAACATAAGGACATTGGAAGGAAATTTAAAAAAAATAAGAAGAAATTAGAAACAAAGTAAAAACCAGTTTGAAAGGATATAGAATTAATTGAAAACTTACTTGTAAAGAGAAAGTGAAAATGAATTAGAAAAGAATTGGAAAGAAAATATAATGTAGAGAGAAACAAATTAAGGAGAAGAAAAAAAGAAACTACAAAGGAAATCGAAAGTAATTAGGAAATTTCTGAAAATGAGAGTTTGTATAAATTGAATGGAAGGAACATAGAAGGGAACTAGAAATAAATTAGAAAGAAGCAATAGAAAATTGCCAGTAAAAAGGATAAATTAGAAAGAATTTACATAGGTAAGAAAGGAAATAGAAAGAATAGAAAGAAATTTGAGAGAAAGTAGATACTGTTGTACTTGTTGTTGTTGTAGATGTAGTAATAGTAGTAGTTGTAGATATAGTAGTAATAGTAGATGTAGTTGTAGAAGCATTGTTAGCTGTAGTAGCAGCAGTAGTAGTTGCAGTAATAGTAATATTAGTAGTAGAATTGTTAGTGTTGTAATTATATTTTATTCACCCCATACTTTAGCTTGTACGAAATAATATGTTAGATATTTTACCGCTATTGTTTAACTCTTTATTAGCTATTAGTTTTAACTTTCTAAAACTAAAAGAGCACAAAATGGAAATAACAATAAATGACTTGAACCAACGCGTTCAACGCAACGGGTGTGGGTTGCAACGGTCCGTCTACGCGGATGATGTAGATTTAATAATGTATTATATCGATGCACTAGAAAATAACATTGTTGTATCAGTGGATACCAGGTGCGTTAAGATGAAACCGGAATTTATGTACAGAAACGACAAAGTGATTGGATGACAATGCGAAGAACTATTATGCGCTAGCGATACATTTCTGCCATCGTTCCGGCAATGTGTGGATGCCAGACCAAAAAAACTGTGCCTCTTGTGCTGCAAACCAGTCATCAAGCCATTTTCGTAAGATGTGAAGCGCTGGTCAGCAAGTGCGTGTCCCATGGATGCAAATAAGTGAAAATCGGAAGGCGCCAAGTCTGGTGAGTAAGCTGCCTGCGGAAGGATTTCCCAGCCAAACGTCGCAATCGTTTCCTTGACCGGTTTTGCTGTGTGGGAGGGTGCATTATCGTGAAGCACAATCACTTTATGTTGCTTTTGTTCATATTCTGGTCGTTTTCCACGCAAAGCTTGATGCAAATCGATCATTTGTTGTCGGTAACGTTGGGTATTAACGGTTTCGCGAGGTTTCAGCAGTTCATAATAGATCACTCCCTTCTAATCCCACCAAACACAAAGCATTGTCTTCCGTCCATAGCGATTTGGCCTTGCGGTCGATGTCGCCGGTTCTCCTGGAGTTTACCCATGATCTTTTACACTTAGGATTCTCGAAATAGATCCACTTTTCGTCACCAGTCACAATCCGATGGAGAAATGATTTCCTTTTATACCTGGCGAGCAGAATTTCGCAAGTGGTTTTTCGGTTTTCCTGCTGTCGTTCAGTCAATGCATGTGGAACCCATTTTCCCACCTTCTGAATCTTGCCCATGGCTTTTAAACGTATGGAAACTGTTTCGCGTGTCACCTTTAATTGATCCGCGAGTTGTTGTTGCGTTTGAGCCTCATCCTCATCCAACAAAGCTTGCAATTCGCTGTCTGCAAACTTTTTCGGTGGTCTTCCACGTTCTTCGTTTCTCACGTCAAAATCGCCACTTTTAAATTGTGTAAACCACGCATAGCACTGTGTCTTACCAAGAACATGATCACCGTAAGCTTCGACAAGCATGCAATGCGATTCTGCAGCAGTTTTCTTCAAATGGTAACAAAAAATCAATGCTGTCCGCAAATCGTAGTTTGCAGGTACAAATTGCGCCATGTTCAACGCTATTAAACACTACACTATGACATGAAACTTGTCTGGTTGTGAGTTGCAAATCGTTATCAGCAGTCAACACAAGCAAGTGGCGCCAAGGACTCAGTTTTACGGTAACCACAGTGACAGCTAACGCCGTCTATGCACAAATTCTGGTTTTAAATTTACACACCTGATAGGAGCTTGCGAAGACAGATCTACAGGTGATCATGGAGAAAATATAATACATAATAAACAATAAATGAGGAATGAAGGTAAGCAAACTTAAATATGTCAGAACAACAAGCAAGAACGAGGTCACAGAAGAAATAAAGAGTCGCTTATTATTGGGAAACTCACGCTTCTACTTAGTCCAGAAACTCCCAACCTCGCTATTAATATCAAGAAATTGGAAATATGCAGAACGGTTATTCTGCCGGTAATTCTTTATTGTTGCAAAAGTTGGATTGAGTCCCTCGCAGGTGAGCGTAAATTACACGTGTTTGAGAATAATGTTTTGACAAAGAAATACGATTCGAAACTGCATTATCTCTATTTTCTGCGATATTACACTTGAGTTTCTTCCTATCACATTTGAATCCTATTCTGTTAGGAAAGAGAGTAGTTATTGTTAACAACCGTTTCTAGCTCTACCTATCGGGAGTAATTGTAACTTCAACGAAGGAGAAGCCCACGATAGCCTGCCATCTTTAGAACGATTTAAATATCCTAGGCCTGAAGGTGTGAATGTAATATTGAATATAGAATGGCTGAAAGTATGTACCGAAAGTTGTCAGGTGTGGGTGTAGTAATTAGAAAGAAATAATACTGGCTTTGGTTGGCATATAAAAGCCGTAAGAAAGTTTTGTACAAGAGGAGTTTATTGCAAAGAGTGTATCAACCATTAATCTTTTACCTTCGTATTATCTGCTATTAATATGTACATTGAATATGACAAGTCTGGAGAGAGCGTATATACGACGTAAAAATCTGAAATAGCATGTGAGTTCTATAATTAATGTTGTTGTTTCGAGCTATGTGCTATTGGAATCTACCACCATGGGACGCCACTTTGGTAAGCATTCTTACGTTTGGTATTAGTGGATATAAATTCATTATTACTAGTATTATACATGTTCCAAGAACCAGTTGCAAATGCATGAATTTATATAATCCAGGTATAGTACTTATTTTCCGTATTTTACCAAAAGCCTTAATCTTGGAATATCTGGACGAGTGGTTCAGAAGAGGCTAGTGCCAGGCGAATGAATATTAGAATACTGTAGTACCTTTATCCACTACCTAGTTTCCTTCAGTATGGCAGATAGTATGACTTTTTAGTCAAGTCGACTTACAGTTTCGGTTCGACAAGCTGTTGAGTTAGTTGCGCGACAACAGTATCCGCAGGGATTAAGAATAGAGTCATTAGCATCTGATTTCAGCAGTTATGTCGTATACTTCTCAGATTACTATTATTTCATGTCACGTTTAGGGTATATACTGCATTGAAAGAGTTATCGTTACGTACGAATTATCAAGGTCAAAATGTATATAGTGTGTACCTAATCGTGTGAGTGAGGGTACAGTAAGCCATATCAAAATAATTATGTATTTATAATGCCTGTTGCTACGATTGTTCATTGGAAGAACGACATCTTGCACTCTAATTGTTATTACGAAATATTAATACTTGATTATGTCAATGTGCATATTGTTCAGTTATCCTTGTTATTTGTTGCCTTTAGACTTAATTAGAAAAACATAAAAGGATCACTCCAAACATTTCTTTCCTTTACTTTCTCCAGTAATAGTCGGGTTACAGGTAATACGTATGGTTAACTAAAGTAGTTCGGCTACGTGCCATGGTGAATATGTGAGAGTAGGTGAACTACTACCATTGACAATTTTCGGAGTCCTAGCCATAATGGCCCTATCTCTGTTTATTTAACTGGTAATCCTTGACGTTTGCTGGAACTGTTGTAAGTATCAGCCTGCTTAACCAAAATCTACGGGGAAGAGGACCATTACAAAATCGAAAAAGATAACCGAAGAATGAAGGATGTTGCTAATGAAGAACCAAGTTGCATAAGGATCTTAAATAACATTCAAATTATGAGGAATTCCTCAGACTATACGATTGATCCGATGTAAGATAATGAAATCAGGACGCTAAGATGCCAGGCCATATAACTCGGATGAAGAAAAATGGAGACTATATTTCATCGTGGTTGGGAATGCGAAGGGAAATAGGCCATTGGGAAGACCGAGACGTCGTTGGGATGAGAATATAAGGAATCTTCAAGAGGTAGACGTTCGTGATGAAATGTGGGTTTATATTAACCAGGCTAGAATCCAATCGCGAACACGTCTTACTGCATCCATGAACTTGCGAATTGTTTAGGCATAGAAGTAGTTTATTTAAAGGCCCACAAATTACAAGAAGAAAGTTAACGTAACACAAATTTAATTTCATTTGTGTTTACTTTGAGACAGTAAGTTTTGCTTCAAGGCAAATGTTTCACTTCATTCTACTTGAAACGATACAACTGTTGCTTTTTACGCAAAATATGGGCATCGAACGACAAAGAAAACTAAATCCATGAAATAGAGTGAAACAAGCTATTCCTAAAATCAGAATAGCAAAATGCTTTTTTTCCCTCGGATTAGGAAAGTTTTCCCACTACGAAAGTTTAAACTAATTAATAACGTTAGAGGAAGGATACAATAAGTTTCAGCTTCTGAGGACTTTTGTGCCTTGCATGACGCACGTTTGAATTATATAGCTTATTGCCACTTACGTTACCCCTGGGATCGAATTATTTTTAATTTTTATTTGGTCATTTCAATAATACTGTAAAAACAAGCTTTACCTTCAAAATTTACAAGCTCCTTTAGTAGCACACATAAGTGTTTTCAACGTTAATTTTAGGTTCATTTGGTTGGTTAACCGTTATCGGTTGAAAACAAAATACGTTTATTTTTAAATCATATTTCAACAAAGACGTCATTACGTTGATAAGACGTTAATACGCGTACAAAGTGTATTCAATATGTTATTTTCAACTATGGTATAACAGATTTTGTTTAATACATTTCTTACTAATGATATGTCAAATATATTTTAAAAAAACTAATTAAATGACAAACTAATTTTGGCGTTCTCATGTGCACGTTGAAAACATATTGAATTTTAAACCGTATTTCAACGAAGTTAGAATTTCGTTGATACGTTTATACTTGGAATTATAATTAAAAACAAATACAATGGAAATAACTATATTTTTCATGCTTTCATTTCCATGTTGAAAACAGGTTGAATTTTAAACTATATTTAAACATCGTGACTATTTTCTTCAGGTTTTCTGCTTAGTCATTCCGGGCAGAAGCCGGGATATACCTTCAGTTTAGGCCTTGGATGACTCCTCTCTTCCTTACCCTATCCCAGCCTGAGTCTGTAACGTGACGACGCATGCCATCTAATTCGTTCATGGATGATGACTTTATGAACCTTTCGCTTAATATGAAGTAATTTCGTAATATGAATCAGGCTGATGTGCACTTTTAGTGCCGACCGGGTGGCTGAGCGGTCGGTGGCGGTAGGCCATCGGCTCGAAGGTCCCGGGTTCGAGTCCCGGCTGGGACATGGGTGTGGATTTTAACAGCCAAAGGCGAATCGTGACGGGCCGAAGTCCAAAGTTACTAGATTGGTCCATAAAGAAAAATCAATCAATAAATAAATAAAGTGAACTTTTAGTTTGAAATGGTGCAATTTTAGATTGAAAGATCTTGGTTCAAATATTTGATAGGAGTTGATAGAACTGGAAAAAGATAGAAGATGCAATATGAAGACTAGATAAGCATTACATGCTTAAGGAACCTTATAATATATTCACGATAAGCTTGTAAAAATGTCAGAGATGATTGTAAATTGTTTTCTTTACGTATAAATATGCAAATGCTATACTATGAAGATACAAGCTAAACAATCAGGAGGACGTTGTTTACATTGTTACCTGTATATTCTTAATGCATAAAAGAATGTTAATTCATGCAATTGGAAATCTTTGATTTCAACTTTAATGATAATTACACTGACATCCGGGAGATATTCAGGTAGCCCTATAGCCCACGAATTGAGATATTTGTTTGATATAATCAATAACTGATTTGAAATCGAGCTAGTCAATATAATTGTTGAGATAGAATAATCCTTATATATTTAATTAGGAAATGCCTAATCTTAGAAAAAGTAATATTACCATGTAGTTCTTTAGCTCTGAAAAGTAGAGCTGCCTCTAATTTCATATATATATATGTCCTCTGACAAAGATAATAATGTGTTCAACGGATACGTTATAAGCCGTAGATCCCACAAGAACAAATAAATTCACATTCAATTCACTTGTACTGTTCAACTTCATTTACACGAGTGAAAAATTTCATTTACAAGATTTCTTTTTCAAAATGTATGTTTGCAAATCGTAACAGATAAGCATTGTGTTGATAATAGTAAAATTTGCATTTATTATCAACATATTAATCGCCTCATATGTCGCAATGATTGGTACTAAGAATATGAGACATAGATGTTCCTTGGCGCAACACGTGTGGAGTCTGAAATGTAGACACACAGAATGGGAAATTAATATACGTAAGACACAGACATGAATTTGACATCAAAGTGCCGCATACAACTTCTTCCTAGGGAGTAAATAATAAAATATCACAATCTATTCGAGTACAGAGGGCGAACAAATATTAGGGCCACAAACTCAAGGAACGAAAAGCTTTAATCAAAATAAGTAAAATGTTCATTGAAAAAATGTAAAACCATACGTAACGTTCGGCTAGAGGAGTCCCAATTTAGAACAGTATCGTCACAAAGATCGAAATAGCTCGACAAATAATGACATGTGAGGAAGTTAAATTGCAAGCATTTTTATATGTAGTTGAAACTGTGGTAATCATTGAGCTTTACCAAAACAGATGACAAAAATGAGAATAAACAAACAGTTGACTGTGAATCGAGGAAACGAATTACGACATAATTATAATGCATAGGTATGTAGTTTTGTTCATGGTTTCACTTACTACTAAACAAGTGCTCTTTGTTTTTTCTGAATAGTTATATTAACAAGTGATATATTATTTGAGTAGGGATTCAGTAATATCTTGATACAACTATGGTTATAATTATTATAACTAATTCAATCAAATCTAACAGTAGATGTATGTACTTATGTTGCATCACGTTTTGGTTTGGAAACCATCATTAAACCTCGTGAGAAGCGATATCAATATTTCTAAAGGTTCTTGCACACTTCTTGTATTACATCAGTAAGAATGCAACTTAAAGAAACTTTCTATGCTTGCCTATTACACAGTAAATTCTTGACAATGAAATTCTTACGTCTATACGGCAGTTTCTCAACCATAAATTTTGCTCAAATGGAAGTGTTGAGTACAACTTCGATTGGCTGCAGATGAATTCTTTAGTCACAAGAATCAAGCCACTAGCACTATCAAAGATGGGAGGACTAGGTACAGGAACGAAGTATGATATGATGTGCTGTTTGGAAGAGCTCATACATATGAAACAAGCTTTCTGTGGTCCTAGGATGTAGGTTACACTTCTTGACGGTGCTTCCATCGTTAATATATTGCGACCAGTATTTGCAAAAACATTCCATGAAAAAAAAAAAGGATTTTTCTTCCCTACATCAGATCACAGCTTGAGGAAATAATGAGACTAGACATAATTTGGGATGTATACAGCTTGAAGAGTGACAGTCGCAACAAAAGGGGAAAAGGTTTTTGGAAACGCGTCGAACCATCAAGTCCACTTCCAAACATCTGGCAAGATTTTCTTCGCATTGATGACAACAAAACTGGGTTGTTCTCCTTCTTGACAATGACTTTAAAAGGAATTGATACAACAAAGAGGCAATTTCAACAAACAACACCTATGTATTTTGTGTAAATCGTGAAGGTTCCATGATGAGGCTGACAAGCGCATCCTATTCCACTTAAGCGATGCCGTACAGCAAGGATACAACAAAGCCTTAATACGCACTGTTGACACCGACGTTGTTATTTTGGCCATAGAAAATATTCAACAATTAAGCATTAACGAGTTATGGATTGCATTTGGAACAGCGAAGAACTATCGCATTCTTGCTGTTCATGAGTTTTAGGTCTTGATAGATGTATAATCTTACCAATGTTCCATGCATTTACTGGGTGCGACACTGTGTCTTTCTTTGGAGGCAGACGTAATAGGACTGCATGAGACACCTGGAATGCATATCAAGGTATCACATGAGCATTCTGTACGTTGGTTAATAAGCCAGTACAGGAATCAGTAGAGAAATGTTTTAAGCCATTGAAGAGGTTTGTTGTTTTATTGTACGACCGTGCCAGCAGTGAAGACCATGTTGATAGTGCAAGGAATCAGCTATTCACGCAGAAAAATAGAACAATTGATTGTTTACCTCCGACACAGGATGCGCTAAATCAACATACCGTATTAAAAGGGCTGACTACTAGGCTGGTCACTGTTGGCCTCAAATGACGATCGCCTTAACGCAACTTCCCTTGCCGAGTGAATGGAAGTAGAAGATGGAGGAGGGTGGATGGGAAATATATTGGACAACATTACAAGAGGCTACAAATGCTTGTAAAGAACTCATCCGATGTACCTGCATATAGCGAAGTGCAAGTGTCAAAGCAACTCTACAATGTACTACTATTTGTCTTTGTGGCGCACTTTGTGTTGACTAATAACAAGTATGGAGTCTACCGGGGATTGGGTGAGGGTGTAAACAGTTTAACCAGCAGACTTAACTTTCTATACAGTTAAGGGTTAGACATTTTTGTATTTTAATTTAATCAAAAAGTGTCATACTATTTAGCTTCGTTCATTTTCCCCCAATGCTTAGCTTTAAAGAGTTCCATTATACAATTTAACGGAAAGATCGTTTCTTATTAACTAAAAAGGACTGCTTTTATTATTCAAGCATATTTCATAAATCTTAATGAAAGATATTCACAATATGCAAGCCATAAAATGTACATCATTATCTAAATCACAAAGAACCTTAACTACGATTGGAAGCCTTATTTTTAAAATGGCCGCCAATATGTTACAGGAAAACACGAGACCCGTTTCATCTCTTATAATAACACTAAGAATTGTATGTAGTTTTACGCGTCTATTCAGAACTTTTGGAATATCGATTGTCTTCGAAGTGAGTGAAGATTCTTACGTATTTTGGTTTCGTTGTTGAGGAACTAAAAATCTTAGGAGCGGTTCCATTGTAAGCAATTTAAGACCCTTGCATACTTCTTTTTCACACTTTCAATGCAATCTAACCTCGGCTAACGTAACAAGCCGAATCGGTTGCCAAGAACGGAAATAATGTGAAATTACATAAAAAAAGGTTAAGAACACACCCATAAATTATTTACAATGGAACAGACTTATAACTAGTTCCGAAACTTATAAGTTATATACCTGAATTCAAATCTGAGGGAGAAAAGTTTGACTAATGTTTGGGGCTAAAAGGCACTACAGTTTGTCTAATATTTTCTTCATTACAGAAAATAGACTGTTTCGTGTAAACAGGTCGCAACGTGTTTTAACTAGAAAAGCTATACTCCATACAGAGGAGACTCAGTGTGTTTGTTGCTCCAAGTACAACCTACCGGCAAAATGCTGAACCAACAAGTAAGATCCTCTGAAACTCCCATCACAGCAGCTGCGTTATCGAACTCTCCACAGTAGTTAGGTGCAGAGAAGAGGGTGACTAGTGACCTCTTCTGGAAGAATTGGTAACCATCTTCGACCACTTGGTGTGCTCGAACGATAAGGCTACAATCATGACGCTTCAGGAAAGCTTTCACGATGTCACCGCCAAACACGAAGCTCACTCCTCGGTCGTTCTGACCCCAACCAGCGATATTCTGCGAGGAAAGTGAAATGAACATTTGAATTAATTACTGTCTGCTCGTATTAACCACGTATTAATCAGCCTGCAATAAATCACTAGAAGTAATATCAAGTGTAACGAAGCCTTCGCAAATAGAAAAGATAAATAAATACATATATAAAAATAATTAAAAAGTTATATAAAATACTTTTCAAATTAAAACTTGCGGAGTGGGTTTCACAAATTTTCATTAGACTTTAACGAATTTTTAAGTAACTCTAAGCGCTTTAAAATCCATTACGTTCGTTAACTAATAATTCGTTAATTTCGTAATGAAGATTGGTAAAAATCCACAATATATTCTAAATATATAGTTTCAAAACATCTTTTAAATCATTTTAAAACACGTATTAATTTAAGGGATTCTACCAGGATTTCCATTTTGCGAGGTGTAAAGTCAAAATTTGGGTGTATGAGTAGTAGGTTTTCTATTGATTTATAACCGTAGAAAAATTAAGTTAGGGGATGTCCAAAAAGTTGCACGTGACTATGAAAATGACTATTTGAGATGCTGGTAACAAATATCTTGAAAATTTGGATTTCAAAGCATTTTTTATATCAGCTTCCAAAATTATTTTCAAATTTTAGCAAGTGGTTGTATTATAAGAATTTTGAAATAACTTTAAAACTAGTGACATATTTTAAATATTCTTCCAATATTATTTTAATTATTTGAAAAATTAAGTTTTGAATTTAATAAGTTAATATTCTAAAATAATGTAAACATATTTTAAAATTAATATATTTTCCACATTTTTTAATAAATCAGCCTCCAATATTTTAACTACTTGGGTTTGTTTAAACAAGCATTCATTTGAAATTTGGAAAAAAGATAAGTGTCTATAACCATTTGAATTAAACAATTCAAAACAAGCGGAAACAAAAAATCTTGTTAAGAATTTCTT
The DNA here is from genome assembly GCA_022664845.1 of Lepisma saccharinum. Lineage (NCBI taxonomy): Eukaryota > Metazoa > Arthropoda > Insecta > Zygentoma > Lepismatidae > Lepisma > Lepisma saccharinum. The sequence continues at coordinate 20,492 of JAGDQP010021749.1, read as the reverse complement.
ATCGTGTTAAACGAGGAAGCAAGACACCAGTAATTCCCAAAATTCATGATTTATCTAATTGCAATGTATTGTTTTAAAATAACAATACATTGTCGAAGCTAGAGATATTGTGAGACATATTTGTAATCTAAGATCTATTTATTTAATATCTTAAATTAGACTAGTGAGTAGGGTGTCCCATGATAGGAAGGGATTTTTTCACGAAATCGTATACACATACCTACTATTTTTTTTCATTTGGTTCTAATTACTCAATTATAAAATATTACGCCCTAGGATAATAGGAATCCCTGCAGAGCTGACGTCAAAGTTACTACTTGGAAATTAGCACTGGTTTACTATGAAGGGACTATAGAATTCATGTATTTTTGGAAAATATAATACCAATTTGCCCAAATCTATATTTAAAATATCAGTTATTGAGGATATTTGCTTTTCAATATTTTTACAGTCAGGGTACATGTTTCTGTGTTCTTATGCACAATGTAACAAACATTCTTTTTATTCCTCCTCATGAAAGTCTTGCATCAACTTTACAGCCCTTTGGACTGTATCGTTTGCTCCTCTAAACGTTGACACTGTATTTTTGGCTTCCAGAAACTAGATATTAGTCACCCATGTAGAAGGACATTCATGGAGAAAATTGTCATCAATTCTGAGACGAGAGAACAAATCCTTGCTCCTGGCTCATACAAAATCGTAAATGTTTTTCTCTGAAATAAAGGGAAAAATAGTTAGCGTGAGATTCGATGAGATAGAAAACTAAACAAACAACTATATAATTTATAATATGTAAATAAATATTGCAACGGGTTTTTACGTCATGTATTTTTTTCAGTTTAGTTTTACAGTTGTTTCAACGGCCTATCCGCCGTCATCTTCAGAGAATTTATGAATTAAATTTGGACAAGCTATTTACTAGAGTGCCTTTAAGAGATACATTCGAAGCACTGCAAGAAATGTTTACAGTAGACATCTTACAATTATCTGAACATTCACTGAAAACAACTTATTTTCTATAAAATGGTTAATTTTACGAACAGACAGATGGAGTGGCTATGGGATCACGGCTATCACCTGTCATAGCAATTTTTATATGGATTTTTTCGAACATAAGGCATTAGAAAGTGTTGTCTATGAATCCAAGTATTGGTATGATGACACGTTCGCCATATGACAGTATGGAGCTTACAAGTTAGGTGAAGTTTTACATTATTTTAATGATATCCATTCAAACATAAAGTTTGTGATGGGGACTGAAGAAGACGGAAAACTACCATTCCTAGATATTTTACTTTATGAGACCAACTGCGGGAGTCTCGGACATAACGTATATAGGAAACCAGCACACAATGATCTTTACTTAAATGCCAAATCACACACCATTCTTCACAGAAGCAAGCTGTTATCTCAAGTTTGATACATACCCTATGTGTTTACATATATACGTATTTTACGTAATTCATAAAATACATTACGTGAAAAATCCGCTACAATATTTATTTATTATTTAATATTCAATACATGTATTTTATGCATTTTAGTCTTACAATGGTTTCAATGTTCTGTATTGGAAATTTTGAAACAACTATGTATCAAACTTGAGATAATAGTTTTCTTCTGTGAAGAAAAGTGATGTGATTTGGCATTTAAGTAAAACTCAGTGTGTGCTGGTTTTATATATACCTTATGTCCGAGCCTCCCAGTGTTGGTCTTAAGTAGTAGGGGAATGGAGGTTCTGGAAAATGAGATTTTCTTCCCATATAACATCCTTATAATTTACCCTTTTAATCTATAAAAATGACTAATTTTAATCTTACCTGGAAATCATACCTTGTGTTCCCTCTTACAAAATGAGATTTTCCCTCTTATAACTTCCACTTTTTACCCTTAGTTCCTCTATAAAAATGATCAATTTTTATGATATTTTTTCATGAAATGACCAATTGTATTGTATTGTTGGTAAAAAATCAATATTTTTAAGAAAAATTAATATTGTCCTAGGAGGATGAAACTTGATTCTTTATAATAAATTGGAGGGGCGTGTATAGGGGCGTCAAAATTTTGTTATTTTTGCTCTATCTTTAACCGTTTTCGATATGTTGTTCCAAAGTTCCAAATTTTGTTAAAAAAATTAATATTTTAAATAATATTTTTAATTAATTTGTGAGAGTGAAGTATAATATATTAAAAAGAAAGAAGAATTTAAGAGCTATTAAAATGAATGATTAATTATATTGCATAATGTTGTGCAATTGAGGAAAACCTATGACATCACTACCTGAAATGAGAATTTTCCGTTGTTCATTCTAAAAGGTATATAAAGTAGTTTCCGAAGAGAAAAACATTCATTTGATGTTAGAACTTCAGAGCGAAAACAACTTGTGAATTTATATGAATATAATCTTTTGTTATAATTAATGATTTAGATAGAATTATAATGTTTATGTTCATTGTTAAAATCAGCAAGTAAATGTTTTCTTTTTCTAAAAACACATTAAAATATCATACCAAATAATTTGTAATTAATAATAAATAACTTGTATATTTTTTGATGTAATTAATGAATTAGGAAGAATCATAACTTCTATGCTCAACTATTAATATAAGCAAATATTTTTTTTTATTTTAAAAATATATTTTTGTATTTACAAAACCACATTAAAATATTATACAAAATAATTTGTATTTATATAGTAAATAATATACTAATAAATATCAAGTAATATTTTAATATAAACTTTGAATCAATCAATCAATCAATCAATCAATCAATCAATCAATCAATCAATCAATCAATCAATCAATC